>JASDQU010882659.1:8566-18615 GCA_032191745.1 Picea mariana
GAGCGATCTTGTTGTTTTCATGCTCTTTAAAGTATTAGAAGGCACGTCTATTGAGCGGTAGTTTATCTCTTTTTCATTCTCATCATACTACTTTACGAAAAAATACATTTTGGAGTTTTCTATAAGTGTTTTTTTAGAATCTCTAAATATGAAAAACCCCTGAGTTTTCTTTCCTTGAACTCGTAAAAAAAACATCGAAAGGCCCATATGGGACCGAACCACTCCTTCCTAGGGTTCGTTAAATATACTTCGAAGGACTCATCCAAAGGATGAGCTTATAGCTCAAGCATATGTTATTCTCCTTAAGCTTGTGTAAAAATAAAGAGGTACTCGCCATAAATGGTGGAGGGGAAATTGGGAAAGAAATGTATCTAAACCTGTATTCTATGGAAGAGTCGCCTTTGAACCTGACACCCTTTCACTCGCTTTGTGTCTAGTTTGGAAAAATCGCTTGTCTCTTGATCATAATCCTTTATAAGATTACAAATTGGTTTGTGATCCCTGTTGTTTAGTCATTGTTTCCAAGACAGTTGTCGTGTCGTTAATATGTTCAAAGAGAAGTTCAAACCGAAAAGCCTTCTATTGCGTCGGCCGTTTCTGTAGTGATTAAGCCTTCTATTGCGTCGACCATCCCTGAGTCATTCCTAAATCACTTATTACTCTGATCTACCTCAAATATTTTTACCCGTTTCATGTCATTGATGGGGGATACATTAAGGCCCTCCTATGATGAGTCTTTTCCTATCGACTTCAACTCATTATCCAGGAATTAGACTTAGAAACTAATTGGTACCTTGGAACTTGCATGCCTCAATGACAGGTTTCCTATCTTTCGACAATGGGTTTTTCATCATTGACCCCTTATTAGAATATTCCATCGAGTATTCAAATTCAACTCATTTATTCACACTCGTTGGATTGTACTAGGGTACCTTGGGAATCATTGATATCAATGGTGACTTCCCTCACACTTGTTAACGATTTTCATTAAGGACCAGTAATCAAGTGGTTTCTACCATGCTCGACTTCAACACTTGTATTCACATGGTTAGATTTGTACTATAGAGTGGTGGAGATGAAGACCTTGAATCTTTTTTGATAGATTTAGGTTGCATTGGAGTACATTTAGATTGTATTTTTGCATATATCCATAGTGTATGTCTTGTGTCTATGTTAAAATGTGAGTCTTTAATGCATATATCCACAGTGTATTTTTGGTGGCTATGTTCAGATTTGAGTCATAATGGCATGGATCCATGGTTGGTGGCCATGACCTGTCTTACTTGACATGGATCATTTCATGTCGACATTTATTATTTGATTCATTTGTATTATGAGTATGGGAATGCCTACCTTAGTGATGATATATTATTGTACTGTATTTCCTTGTTTTTTGGCAGGTTTTCGATCGACGTGTTCCTTCTTCCCTACACACACTCGACAAAGTATTTCAGCTATCACTATGTTCTAACTTCATACTTTGGGGAGCTCTTTGTTACACATTATTTTCATCACCCATATGACCTTTAATGATTTAAACCTATCCTTTGTCTTGATAAGGATCAATGGCCTGAATCCCTAAAGAAGAATGAAGATACATTTTCCCAGAGAGATGGAATTATACTTTTCCTTTGTCAAAAACCTTAGAAAAAGGGATCGTCGCACCTTGATTAGTGTAAAGGGTGTGACAATCTAGGATCATCACAGGTTGAACCACAGTATATTGTGACGTCGTCGCAGTTTTCTCAGTGTTAAGGGTGTGATGATTTTCATATGAAGAAAAAAGGGGAATTTCTCGAAAGTTCTAGAATAGAATCTTCGAGGGTGATGTGGCCTCTGATCGATTTATATTTGAGTCGCATCCCTGATCTCTTGGGATCATCCTAACCTCCTCACCCTATCCTTTTCAACCTATAAAAGGAGAGGATTTCTCATGGGGAAAGTTAGCTTGTGAAAATTAGCTTGGATTGATTGGCTAGCTTTTGGTGTGAGATTGAGTAAGTTTTGTAGCTTTGGGATTTGCTTTGTCAAGATAGATTTTTGATCTCAGAATCCATGGAGAAGAAGAGTGTGGGAAGCAAGGAATTGTTGGAAGGGACCTTACAACATCAAGGCATTAGTTGTATTCTCCTTTTCATATATTTAATACAGTGATATATTTCTTTCCCATAAAATTGGTCTTATTTTATTGTATGACTCCTTGATCATATACATAGGTTTTGTTGAGTATACATTGTTTCTTTCACTTCGTTGGCTTGTGTCTTTTTACAGGTTCAACATCCCATAAGCCTTGGAATGGAGCGAGGATGACACTAGCGAGGACAAATGCCATTTAAAAGGTATGTCTTTTATCTCTTGTTAGTTAGTATGCTTGATAATTAAAACTTAGAGAAATTTTTATATTATGTCTTGTTTTGTTCTAGTTTCTGGGTGAAACTAGGGAGATCTATTTGTGTCTGCACTTACCGATTTGTCCGATAACACACATATTTATACATGAAGTTTTCCCTCAACTATATAACAAACTCGTGAGGGAATATCTCAACTACACACATAAATATGATCTAATAGTTGGAAGAAATATCTCACAATCAACTAGATTTAACAAACTCCTCAATAATAGAATCTCACACTAAACACAATACAAGTAGGATTGAATTACTCCAACATTATACGGTCCCTATTAGATCATATGGTCAAGTGGCCTACAAGCTCACTCTCCCAGTCCACTCCAAGATTCATCCAATCTTTCATGTGTCTTATTTGAATAAGGTCCCGAGATAAAATTACAAAGTACAGACCAACCTAACAGGATTTGATGAAGAAGGTTTTATTTAACTCCATATAGAAGTACCATATGAAGCGCAAAGGCTTGTTGTCATTCACATGCAATTAATTATTTGATTTTTAATTACTACGACACATTAAATGACTAGATATATATATATATATATATATGCTTCATTGGATGCAAATACATGCCGAGTAATAAAATAATAATAAGAGGTCAATACATCCCAAGTAATGAAATAATAATAAGAGGTTAGTTGTTTTCTCCATTTCCTTTGTTTCCCTTGAACAAAAATAAGAAAACTTGGATGCAAAAAAAAAGAACCCACTACTACAAGGGTGTAGTGGTTTATATAAAAAATTGCATTTTTCAATATATTCATATTTCTAAGAAGATAAAGTTTTATTTGAAGTTTTTGACACTGAATTAATGGACTCTAACTTCTAACAAGGTGCTTACCTATTGCTAAATATCTCACTCATTCTATTATTGTAAATTCCTTCTTCCTTATAAGTTATATTGTAAGAAAAAATAAATATCCAACAAACAAAGATAAGGATTTGAAATAGGTTATCGATCTATCATTTTTATCACCAACTTAAATTCATGTTAAAAACAAAACTATCTAGCAATTCACAGGGATCAAAATTTTCAAGGTGTAATTTTTTTATCATTTCCTTCCATGTCAAGTATTAATTTATTCATATTAAATGATAAAAAATTACACCTTGATAGATTTGGGTTTAAGATGGATATGCTCTGTTTTAATACTTTGTATGTTGTCATGTACATATATATACATACATTTTTTATTTTGTGTTGTCATGTAAAGTTACTTGACAAAGTGACAACATCATTCCCCATACTCACTATATAGCACTTGAACACTCTCGGTGCAATACATGATTAAATAAATAAACAATACAATTGTAAATTTCTTCTTCTCCCACAAACTAAACTTTAAGTGAAAATAAGGGTCCAACAAACAAAGCCAATATGAAAGTGCCCAATCATTATTGTTAACAAGGTGCACATGATGGTATCTACTCCTACAAGAAATAATAGTATTAAACAATGTACTATTGTGTGGACATTCTTAACAACATCCATTCAATGATCTTCAATTGTACTATGGCTAAGAATTTGAGGTATTGGAGAGGTTGAGCCTTGTACTATGACCAAGAATGTGACGTTAAACTATAAATGGGTTGATAATTTATTATGTCATTACATTGATTTTGAACATATTTGATGTGGAACATAGAGACACACTCTTCAAATATGATACATCACCAACAATGCACTTCTTTTGAAGGTGTTTTTTTTTTAAAGTTTTCCAACAACATACAGGGATAGTTAGTTGCATGTTTCAACCTTCAAGCTACATGCATATATGTATTATTTTTCTTTTATTTCTATCCTTGTTCTACATGCATTTAGTTTATTATTTCTTTCAACTAGTAGTTAGCTTGAGTGGACCCATTATAAAATTACAAAAGACCTTTGACCAAATCAGTAAACTTAAGTATCCATTATGATCTATTTGGACTTTGGATTTTCTTCTCTAAATTTAGGGGATTTATTTATAAGATCTAGTAGAGAGATTCACCAATTGGTATTAATGAATGTGATTCAAACATGTACTCTTCCAACATTTTGGTTTTATCCAAACCCCTCCTCGATGCAAACCCTAGACATCTTTGTTCCTAGGGATTCTCTCGGTGTCTTGATTTAGCTCTTAAGATCTTCAGATCCAGTTTTATTTTGTAGCATGACCTCCTAACTCGATCCTCCTTCAACACAAACCAAATGTCTTATTCCTAGGGATTCTTCTATTTCCATAATCAATATCTCTATGATCCAAAGCCCACCCAACAATTATATTTTCAAGTAGTGTCTGAGTTGTTGGATTCCACCCTCCCACTCAAACTCATTCCTCTATTAGTACTTGGTCTTTCTAGAACCCTTTATTCATAAAATTTCTCCATGTAGGGATATTTCTTCAAATCAAGATGAATCTCATGTCTCCAATGTCATCCAAGATCGATTCAATGCTCTCATGAAGGCCCTAAGACACCAATCTAGGGTTCCTAATTCTAATTTCCAAATGGATATCCACCTATCATTACCCAAATATATAGGGAAAATGCAAGGTAAACTGCTACACTCATGGATTCACAACTCAACTACATATTTCAAGACTTATCTAAAGATGAATGAAGAGAAAAAAATTCTTCTCACAAGCAATCACTTAGAGGGTGTGGTACAAGTAGGGGAAGAACTTGAAGAGATCGATTATTATCCTATAGTTGAGGATAAATTTTAGGAAGTGTCGAGGTATTTGAACACTATAACCCCAATTCCCCTAATGGCTAGGAATACTACCTATGAGATAGCCATTACTCTATAGGATGGAGAGATAAAAGAAGAATTGGAAGCAACCACATATACCATACATTTTGTGGTATAAGAAGGGTCATCAATTAAGTCCCTAGAAAATAATACAATTGGTCAAAATACCACAAAATAGATTGGGAAAGAAGAAGGCAACTTGAGCAGTTAGTCAACTAAAGATGACTTGGAGGCCCTTGTCCAAGGAGTTGACCAACGTGATTTTGAAGATCCCCAAATGAAGAATAAATTGGAATATATCACTCAACAAGTACTCACAGTGGAAGGTGACAAAAAGGGGAAGCTAACTAAGGAGCAAGACCAAAAATAAAACAAGTGTTGGAATTAAGAATTATGCCCTAGTACCGAGAAGATATTTAAGTGGTCAAAATAATAATTTCCAATGCACTCGAAACAAAATTCACAATTGAGAAGTCGATAGAGATCAACTTAGCGTAGATTCACCAAAAACAAGAACTAGATGTAGCTCCAAGGGACAGTAAGAAAAAGAAGTGAAGCCACCATAATTAATATTAAGCCTCCCTGACCAACACTGTCCCCAATAATTTGACCAAAGATGGTTTACCACCAAAGGGGACTCCCATATTATAGGATATGTAAAAGAAACAACATTCAATTGATCAATAGACACAACAATAGTCAATTGAACAACAACAACGGTTGAGCGAGCAACCGAAGAAGTTCGTTGAGCACCAATAGTAATCAACCACATAGGAATCCCCACAACAGTCGAGCCAACAACAACAAGAGAGTAAATTGGACACTGGGTCAACCCACCAAGACCAAGTTGTTGAACAACAATAACCAATTCTAGAACCATCAACCACTAGATCATTTCCTAACTCTCACAAAAAGAAGGAACATGCAAAATAAAGGCACAAAATGGAGAAAGAACAAATGTCTTCATGACCCTTTGAGTAGAAGTAGGCTAAGTGAGAAAAGGAATAGTTTCTTTCAAACCAAAGGATTCCTCTAACTCATAAATACTGAATTGTATCGAGAAGTCAACAAGGAAATATTCAAACAATGGATTGAGTCATCCAAGAAACTCGGGCATTTTCTATTGAGAGAAGAGAACACATAGAAAGCCTACAAAAGGAAATCAGAAGATAAGTTGGGGATCATATTGGTCAACCCGCTAACATGCTCCCTTTATTATATTAAATCCCTTTTTGGTGACTTAGTTGATCGCCAAAAAAAATTGACAAAAGAAAACTAACAGCTGAAGAATCACTAAACAATGGAAATTTTGAATAAAGATCACTTAAATTTTGAAGAAATGAAGTCATACCTAGAAGAAATTGGTGCTCATAATTCTAGCTTGAACATGGTCCTCACAAGCTAGTCATGTTAATTTACCAATGTATGTAGTTGACTAAAGGTTACCTAAGAAAACTTGACAATCAAAGAGGTACAATGAAAAATGCATGTAGTGGGACACATTGGAAAATTAACTTTAAGAAAAACAAAAAAGTGAATCCAACATGTTGGCATAAGAATAACAATGGCTCCAAGAGGGGATAAATTCATAGCTTGAGGAAACCACTTCTTCCAAACACCTTTCAAATGTGGATAGACAAGTCCAACAGATGTCTCCATCCATGAAAAAATGGATTAATTGGTCGAGACGAAGAATATCAACATCACGAAAAAATAGGGACTGAAGAATTAGATATATTTTGAAGGCCAACTATAACAGATATCCATGCACATTTACAAAACTTGTGCAAAAGTCACTAAGGAGCCACCCTCGCAACATGCACTGCCAACATCCCCTCTAAGGCCACAATTTAAATTTTTCATCCCTAACACATCAACTAGCAAACCAACAATACTAGAAGAATCATCGTAGACAACCAACATTCAGATGGAAAAACCTTCAGTGTACTTATTGTATTTCTTTTTTATTTTGAAATTTTGTATATTTTCCTAACTCCCCAATCTTCGGGATGAACAAGGCTTTGATGGTGGGGGAGATGTTACAAGGCCTATTCGATTACTTGACTAGGCACATGGGTCAACCAAATGTAAATGATTCATTCCATAATGAATTTTAGTTGACTATATAGTTGAGCTGAATGACCGTTGGGTTGGGTTGACCAACCAAGGTAGTTATGACAGTTGCAACTACCTTCTAGTAATGAAAAAGTATAAGCATGCATGAATCCATGATGTAAATGGATGTTATCGATCATATACTAAAGACTACTTGTTGTCAGTTACACTACTACTTTCTCCTCTTCTTCTATGTATGCACATTTGTATATTACTTATTGTATATTATGGATGTATGAATACACTATCGATAACTTACATTTTGTAATCCCTTCGATTACAATAGGTATATTGTTATTGGTATTCTTTAGATTTTGGTTGATCTCTAGAATTAAAAATATTTTTAAAATGGGAAGTTTTCCTTTTCAGAATTTATAAGCTTTAGCTAACTATGAAACTTGTAAGAAGACTCTCGTTAACTTAGTTTGGATGATTTTCCTACCATCATTTCCCCAATTGCACAATCTCATATTATCAAATTTCCAATCCTTTAATGGAAAGGCATGTCGTAGATTATATCGAGTTGTCTTAAGGATATCTCCTCTAATGATGTGCCCTAACTCTATTGAGTTGAATAGGATGTGATGTACCTCCTTTTTTGTATTAAATATAGTGTAACCTCCTCAATGAAGCACCTTCATGGATGAATAATTATTGAGTTAATACTACCTTTTCTTGATACGAGGAATATGATGTAATTTCTCTTTAAATAATCCTTCGAGTGACCACCCTCATGCTACCTAAAATAATGTGTAATTGATACTTGGCATAGGACCCATTATTGTTATTATGCACCCATGATAGACACCCTACTACATTATAACACTAGATAGGTAACTACTATCGAAAATAGGCATGTAATTTCCTTCAGGAGTATCTAGGGAAGAGTGGAATTGTTGAAATTATTTTCCTTGACATTGCTACCACAATTAGAATATAACTCCTCGAACGATTCATATCTCTTGTGATTAAAATAGGTTCGTAACTGCTCTCTATAACTAATGAAGGCTAAGCTAATACCTATCATGTTGCCTCCTCATTATTACTCTGTTTTTGAAAGTTGGTACAAGTCCACGAAGAAAGAGGCCCTTGGAGAGTGGTAATAATATATCTCTTCAACATTATTTCCCTTACAAATAGTAAACTCACCCTAAATAAGGTCAAATTCTATTAATTGACATTGCTCACGTACAATAATATTGGTTTCATAGTTTGAATATCGACCCTTTTGTGTCTTTTCATGAGAATCTAGCTATAGTCTCCTTAATAAAATCTATAATTCCTTGTTCCAATTGTGAAAGGAACACCTTCACAAAATCATTTCTCACTACACATGTATATGCCACAACAATTGTCATCAAGTACTCTTATCTTGTTCTATACAAAAGGAACAAGTTTCAAAACTTAACAACATGGAAAGGAAACGAAGTCATACACCATGCTTAATAGCATCCTCTACAAAATAATCCAACATGCAAACTATTGAAGGGTGCACAAACATTGTCACCAAAGATATAACTCCACATTATGAAAGAGATAATATTCTCTATGTCCAATATAGACCTAGTTGGAGTGAACCAATAACTTCCCATTCTCTTGAATTACATATATAATAAAACATTGTTGTAGCCTGGGTAGCATTATTACGTATTGGCTCAATATTTTTGTTTTTCAAATTTCTATGTTTTGAATATAATTTCAATAATTAGGCTTTGAAATCTTAATGACCTCTTTTCTATTACACTAATAAATCATCTAGAATTTTTTTTTATTGATGCTCACTACTAGTGACTTGATGTATGGGGCATCAAAATAGGATTAAGTGCAAATTATCCTCTTAATAAACTTTCTATCATGCTTTGTAAGGATACAATCTATGATAACATGCAATAATATCCATCGCTAAAGAACTTCATTATTGTTATTGTTTCAACCAATAGAAAGAATTTTACTCTATGTATGATATGAGCTTGTACCCAATTAGAGGCCATATTTATCAACATATTTTTTGAACTCTTGTTTAGAATGATTGATGTATGATGATTCTTTCGTTGCATGTATTTTTTGTAGACAAATTAGGTACTGACATGATTTTATAATCACTCCACTGACCTAATTTCCTAATCACTCTGATCTCTTTCTTTTGTGACACATCTAAGTTAGTGTGCCTTAACTTTGCATCACCTTGAAATGCAATCTTGGCCTTATTCGATGATGAACTCAAAAAGTGGATAAACGCTAATTTAGCCTTAAACATTTGTATTATTGTTGCAAATATTAGGATGCAAATGTCAATGTTGGAGTTGGCAGTGAGGAATACAAAGGGTGTAATCTCAATGTTAATATTGCCCCTCTCCTATAAATATTTAAAGGGTTCTAACTCAATGGAAGAATATGTCTTACAAGCAAGGAGTTGGTGGTTAGATTCCATCATGCCCTGTCATAAATTAACATATGATGTTGTAGTTTGTCCTTAAGAATTTGGCTTTTATGTGGATTTAGCTCAATGAAAAGATTTTTTTTTATTGATCTATATGTTATCACTAAAGAGATACAAGTGATATAGTCTATTGTGAGACACATATATTTCCATTCTATATTGTCTCTAGAGAGACCTCTCTTAGAGACAATACATAAGTTTCCTTTTATATCAAATTGAGATGATGTAGTCATTTATTGTCTCAAATAACATCTCAAAACCCCCCTCTATGTTGTAGTGTAAGAAAATTTGCAATTTTGCAACGACAAATCCATTCCCTCACTAATGTACAGTGTGATAGCAATAATATTA
>JASDQU010882659.1:18665-32209 GCA_032191745.1 Picea mariana
AATAGTATCGCAATAATTCGGCAAAGAAATTAGGTATAACTTTTTTTCAATTTCAATGCGATGAATAATATATGATTTCAATGCACTGCACTCCAAAGCACACGGAACTCTCACAAGAGGAATCCGGGCCATCTTTGGATTCATTCACTGCAAAAGTGCCTGCTGCTTTTAGCCCAAACGAAGCAACAATGAAATTTATTGCGCAATATACGATGCGTACCTTCCATCTCCAAACCATGGATAAAATACCATAACATGTAGAGACAGAAGAACAGGTCCACGAGTGAAGAAAGCTGCAAATTCTGTGAATGCACACTGTTACCTTATTGGTATGGGCAGATATGTCTGTACACTCGTGAGTGTTGCAACAAGTTGCAGAAAAATAAATAAAGTCAGACAGATACTTATATAAAGTACGGAATCATGCGTTTTGAATGCCGATATTTGGATTTGGATATTGTGTGAGAGCGAGCGACCATGTACGTGGAATATATTTTAATAAAATCAGATGATATTATTTTGTTCGATACATACATAGAGTACGGATTCGTGGGTATCGATAAAATTGAATGTAGATAGTGGGATTTGGAAATTGTGTGACAGTGTGGACAATATATAAAAGTAAGCGAAGAAATTTATGAAGTTGGTATATCTTTATAATTTATGGAGTTGGTATATCTTTATAACTTGTAAAATCATTGCATAACAAAAACTAAAACTGTTTCAAGTATTTTATTATTCAATCACCTACATATTTATACATGAAGTTCTCTCAAAGTCACGAGGGAATATCTCAACTAGACACATAAATAGAATCTAATAGTTGGAGAAAATATTTTACAACCAATTAGATCTAACAAACTCTTCAATAACAAAATCTCACACTAAACACAAGACAATTAGGAGTTAAATACTCCAACACCCTTCTTCATAGACTATGCTCTTTCACACAACCATTCATTCGAGCTACCACTTGATTCATTGAAGATACAATTGCATCATTGAAGATACAATTGGTTCTTACTATCAATTTCATATTTGTAATGATTAACAATTCTATATGTTTCTATCTCCCAAAATACATACCTCATTGTATTTGTAAGTTATAAAGGAAAGCAGTCTAGATACTGAATGTATCCATTATTCAATCTTACAACATGACCTCTTTCATCTCACAAGTACACAACTTGTAGTCACAACATATTAGAAGTGTTCTTGTCGACATACATAGCTCGTTGTATTTGTTAAGAAACACAAGCTCTTCAGTCATGTTACCTTGTTCTAAAAAATATGAGTGGTTCTTCATTATTTATTTTACAAATAAACGATGATGCTACTGCATTTACAATATTACACAACATGTTGTTGTAAAATCTACCACCATAATTTGAATTACGAAATGACTGACAAAGGATCCAAACAATGCAAGTGATACTAGTGCAACTAAACCAATAACAAAACCCAAATACTATTGTTCATTTGTCTCAATAATTTAACATTAGATCTCCTTCGACAAGGCCCAATCCTTGTACGTCTGCACAATTCTATGCCATTAAGAGTGTTCTCCTCTTGCTACCCTTTGTTTATGTACACATCTCAACCATTATGTCGATGAGCAACGATGTTAAGAGAATTCATAATACCGAGGATCTGATCCTAGCAAACGTCGACTGATTCACGAGATATCACTTCACAATGCTATGAGCACACTAAAACCTCACTCAAGATGCACAAACAACCTACTCTACACACTAATCTAATCTACACCAAATTAATATCACATATTTTTGGGCCCTCCTGTGAGGGAGTTACACCTAGAGCTATGAGCTCTAATACCAACTTACAAAATCATTTTATACACAAAAAAATGTTGTACATATTTTATTATTCAAACAAGCACATATTTATATATGAAGTTTTCCCTCAACTATACAACAAACTCGTGAGGGAATATCTCAACTACACACATAAATAGGATCTAACAGTTGGAGAAAATATCTCACAACCAATTAGATTTAACAAACTCCTCAATAAAAAAATCTCACACTAAACGCAAGACAAGTAGGATTTAATTACTCCAACATTATGTGGTCCCTATTAGATCATATGGTTAGGCCACCTACAAGCTTGCTCTCCCAATCCACTCTGAGATTCATCCAATCTTTCATGTGTCCTATTTGAATAAGGTCATGGGATAAAATTGCAAAGTGCAGACCAACCTACCATGATTTGATGAAGAAGGTTTCATTTAACTCTATCTAGAAATACCATGTAAAACACAAAAGCTTGTTGTCATTCACCAGCAATTAATTATTTGATTTTTAATTACTATGGCACATTAAATGACTAGATATATATGCTTCATTGGATGCAAATACATCCCGAGTAATAAAATAATAATAAGAGGTCAATACATCCCTAAGTAATGAAATAATAATAAGAGGTCACTTGTTTTCTCCATTTCCTTTGTTTCCCTTGAACAAAAATAAAAAAACTTGGATGCAGAAAAAAAAGAACCCACTACTACAAGGGTGTAATGGTTTATACAAAAAAACGCATTTTTCAATATATTCACATTTAGAAGAAGATGAAGTTTGATTTGAAGTTTTTGACACTCAATTAACTCCTCTAACTTCTAACAAGATGCTTAACTACTGCTAAATCTCTCGCGCATTCTATTATTGTAAATCCCTTCTTCCTTATAAGTTAGATTGTAAGTAAAAATAAAGATCCAACAAACAAACATAAGGATTTAAAATAAGTTATCTATTTATCATTTTGATCACTACCTTAAATTCATGTTAAATATAAATCTATCTAGCAGAATCAAAATTTTTAAGGTGTAATTTTTTTATCATTTTCTTCCATGTCAAGTATTAATTTATTCATATTAAATGATAAAAAATTACATCTTGATAGATTTGGGTTTAAGATGAATATGCATTGTTTTAATACTTTAAAACATGTTGTCATATACATATATATACATACATTTTTTTTATTTTTTTGTTATCATATAAAATTACTTGACAAAGTGACAACATCATTCCCCATACTCGCTATATAACACTTGACCACTCTCGATGCAATACATAATTAAATAAATAAACAATACAATTGTAAATTGCTTGCTCTCCTACATCCTAAACCTTAAGTGAAAATAAGGGTCCAACAAACAAAGACAATATGAAAGTGCCGAGTCATTATTGTTAACAAAGTGCACATGATGGTATCTACTCCTACAAGAAATAATAGTATTAAACAATGTACTATTATGTGGATATTCTTAACAACATCCATTCAATGATCTTCAATTGTACTATGGCCAAGACTTGGCAGTATTGGAGAGGTTGAGCCTTGCACGATGACCAAGAATTTGACGTTAAACTATAAATGGGTTGATAATTTATTATGTCGTTACATTGATTTTGAACAGATTTGATGTGGAACATGGAGACACACTCTTCAAATATGATTCATCACCAACAATGCACCTCTTTTGATGGTGTTTTTTTTATAGTTTTCCAACAACATATAGGGATAGTTAGTTGCATGTTTCAACCTTCAAGCTACATGCATATATGTGCATTATTTGTCTTTTATTTCTATCCTTGTTCTACATGCATTTAGTTATTTCTTTCAACTAGTAGTTAGCTTGAGTGGATTCATTATAAAATTACAAAAGACCTTTGGCCAAATCAAGAAACTTAAGAATCTATTATTATCTATTTGGAGTTTGGATTTTCTTCTCTACATTTAGGGGATTTATTTATAAGATCTAGTAGAGAGATTCATCAATTGGTATTAATGCATGTGATTCAAACATGTACTCTTCCAATATTTTGGTTTTACCCAAACCTCTCCTCGATGCAAACCCTAGACATATTTGTTCCTAGGGCTTCTCTCGGTGTCTTGATTTAGCTCTTAAGCTCTTCAAATCCAGTTTTATTTTGTAGCATGACCTCCTAACTCGATACTCCTTGGACACAAACCAAATGTCTTATTCCTAGGGATTCTTCTATTTCCATCATCAAGATCTCTAGGATCCAAAGCGCACCCAAAAATTATATTTTCAAGCAGTCTCTGAGTTGTTGGATTCTATCCTCCCACTCAAACTCATTCCTCTAGCAGTACTTGGTCTTTCTAGAATCCTTTATTCATAAAATTTCTCCATGTAGGGATATTTCTTCAAATCAAGATGAATCTCCTGTCTCCAATGTCATCCAAGATCGATTCAATGCTCTCATGGAGGCCCTAAGACACCAATCGAGGGTTCCTACTTCTAATTTCCAAATGGATACCCACCTATCATTACCCAAATATAAAGGGAAAATGCAAGGTGAATTGCTACACTCATGGATTCACAACCCAACTACATATTTCAAGACTTATCTAGAAATGAATGAAGAGAAAAATTTTCTTCTCACAAGAAATCACTTAGAGGGTGTGGTACAAGTAGGGGAAGAACTTGAAGAGATCGATTATTATCCTATAGTTGAGGAGAAATTTTAGGAAGTGTCGAGCTATTTGAACACTATAACTCCAATTCCCCCAATGGCTAGGAAGACTACCTATGAGATAGCCATTACTCTATAAGATGGAGAGATAAAATAATAATTGGAAGAAACCACATATACCATACCTTTTGTGGTATAAGAAGGGTCATCAATGAAGTCCCTATAAAATAATACAATTGGTCAAAAGACCACAAAATAGTTTGGGAAAGAAGAAGCCAACTTGAGGAGTTAGTCAACTAAAGATGACTTGGAGGCCCTTGTCCAAGGAGTTGACCAACGTGACTTTGAAGATCCCCAACTAAAGAAGAAATTGGAATATATCACTCAATAAGTACTCACAGTGGAAGGTGACAAAAAGGGGAAGCTAACTAAGGAGCAAGGCCAAAAATAAAACAAGTGTTGGAATTAAGAATCGTGCCCGAGTACTGAGAAGATCTCTAAGTGGTCAAAATAATAATTGTCAATGCACTCAAAACAAAATTCACAATTTAGAAGTAGATAGAAATCAAATTAGCGTAGATTCACCAACAACGAGAAGTAGATGTAGCTCCAAGGGAGATTAAGAAAAATAATATTGAAGCCACCATAATTAAGATTAAGCCTCCCTGACCAACACTCTCCCCAATCAATTTGACCAAAGATGGTTTACCACCAAAGGGGAATCCCATATTATAGGAGATGTAAAAGAAACAACATTCAATTGATTAATAGACACAACAATAGTCAATTGAACAACAACAATAGTTGAGCGAGAAACCGAAGTAGTTGATTGAGCACCAATAGTAATCAACCACATAGGAATCCCCACAATAGTTCAGTCAACAACAAGAAGAGAGTAAATTGGCCACTGGGTCAACCCACCAAGACCAAATTGCAGAGAAACAATAACCAATTCTATAACCATCAACCACTAGACCATTTCCTAACTCCCACAAAAAGAAGGAACAGGCAAAATAAAAGCACAAAATGGAGAAAGAACAAAGGTCTTCATGACCCTCTGAGTAGAAGTAGGATAAGTGGGAAAAGGAATAGTTTCTTTCAAACCAAAGGATTCCTCTAACTCATAAATACATGAATTGTATCGAGCAGTCAAGAAGGAAATATTCAAACAATGGATTGAGTCATCCAAGAAAATCAGGCATTTTCGATTGAGAGAAGAGCACACTTAGAAATCCTACAAGAGGAAATCAGAAGATAAGTTGGGGATCATACTGGTTGAACTGCTAAAATACTCCCTTTATTATATTAACACCCTTTTTGGTGACTTAGTCGATTGCTAACAAAAATTGACAGAAGAAAACTAACAGTTGAAGAATGACTAGACAAGGGAAATTTTGAATAAAGATCACTTAAATTTTGAAGAAATGAAGTCATACCTAGAGTATCATTGTATTGAGATGTGATGGATTATGTGTAATGTAGCAAACATGGCTTGTGGACTTATCCATTCCATGAGTAATTGATGGTGTTTCCCTACCTTATGGTTCCTCTCTACATTCTTGTGTTGTTTATGGTGTCAATGCATTTGGTATTTCTGAATTTAAGGGTTTATTCTTAATCTTAAGGATTTATTTTATCTTATATTTACAAAGGTGTTCCATAAGTAGTATTAGATCTTTTTCATGGGCACAAAGTAGACGATTGGTTTTTTCTTTTTGCATATTTTTCAAAGGAAAAAGTGGACAATGAAATTCAAACTGATTTCTAAATTTTTTTGTAAAGAATATGAAGAAACCAACGGTATATTTGGGTCTCTCTCGAAAAAAATACCCAAGTTCAAAAATAAAATCATCCAAATTGAAGTCCAAGAAATGGAATTATCAATGATTTAAAATCCATTGATTTAGGGTCTTTTTGGTGATGGTCCCATGGACTGCAGAACCAATATCTTTAGATAGAGTGACCATATTTCAGTTAAACTAGTGTTGGTAAATATAGAGTGTCTATGACATTTCATAATTGTGGTCATAAGAGCCAATTAGAGAAACTTATCATAGAAGTTATGTTCATTTTAACTTACTTGAGAAGTATCATAGAATTCATGTTCATTTTAACTTAGTTGAGAAGTCTCATAGAAGTTATGTTCATTTTAACTTATCTGCATCAATCCTTAGAGATAAAAAAGCCTCCATTGAAAATTAATTTATTTCTTTAAAACCCTAGTTCTATTTTTGGCTTATAACAAGAAATATGTATTTTAGATGGAAAGATGATGGTCCTGGTATTGAAAAATACATTAAGGGTGCACAACCATTGTGGAAACATCATTGAATACTTAGGCTATACATAGGTTTAAAATATGAAGCTTCTATATGGTAGGATTTTCTTAATTTGAATAAGATAAATGTACTTTTAAATTAAGCATATTAACAAGTATTTTCAAATAGGTGGTCTCATGTTGGAGGAAGGATACATAGAGTACCAAGGGTTTGTTTTCATGTACAAAATTCCTATTATGGATTTATTGATGTATTCAATAGGAAAATGTTATAATTTCTATAGACCTTACTAATAAGCATAATTTCAACAATGTTAATTTGGCTAAGAGATTACAAGTTCCCAAAATTATACTCAAAGCACATAGGTTGAGGGGGAGAATGTTCACATTTTTAAAGATTTAAAGATTACCATGGATAAATATGTGTTGCATGCATATTTCCGTGTTATAGATATGGATTATATTGATATATTTTTAGGATATCCTTGAACGGACTTGGTTGGTATAGTTAGTATTAATGTGCGAAAGAAGTTTCTGAAACTTTGGTATAAGAAAAAAAAAGTACATTGCAAGATAATTATTTGACTAAACAAGAAGGGTCTAAGGTGTCACAAGAAGAAGCTTGTGTAGGAAAACTAATTGCAGTACCTACCAATAGATTGGATGAAGAGTCCAATGTTGAATCAAAATAAAAACGTATAGAAGCACATGGATAAAATCCCCGGGAAGGACATAAAAAGGAAGAAGAAGCTAAGGATCTAAATGACTCAAATTAACCACATGTTGACGAGCAAACAAAAAATAAATGATAGATAAGGTTGTTATATATCACCCCCGAAACCACGTGTTGAACATGGATAATTCTAAGGATTAAATTTTATCTCAAATTGTAGAAACCTTGGTGAATATTACTAGTCCTTAATATGCAAACTGTAAATTGTTTGGAAATACTTTTGTAAAAATAATAAAATTTCTAAGGGTTTTATACAACGTCTATCAAATTTGGTCTATTTCTCAAGTAAAAAAAATATTCTATAAAATTTGGGTGAATCATTTTTAGAAAAATGGAAAGTGGCAAATCCTTTTTTGGGAAAAAATATGAAAAATATCCCATGGGTGATATAAAGCCCCTAAAATTTTCTAGGGTGTCGAAGAGTCAAAGAGAGAAGAATTTATAGTTATGGTTGTTATATATCACCACCCACACCACCTAGAGAAGAAAAAATCATCAGGGAAAGGGCATGATTGCCAACAAACTTATTATGAATGAACATAAAACTAGAAAAACAACCAGTATGGATGCACATGGAGATATCATAGTAGCACAGGGGCAATATGGGACCCAAGGGGCAACAAGAATCAAGCTCAAGGAGGAAATGCTATATATATGTACCCCATGTCCACATTTCACTAGGATAGATGGATGCTCGTGCATGGTACCAATTGACTACATTATTTACTAGGTTATATTATATATGGATTATTCTCAAGTTTTGGGGATGAAATATAAGAAGGGGGATGCAATGTAATGTATGTAGGAAGGATAATATAGATAACTAGAGAGGTACCCAAGGAAATACTGAATATAATGTGATCATAATTATGGAACAAGTCTACTTGTTAGTTGGTGGGTAACAAATAAGACAAATAATAGTAAGGGGTAGTTAGCATAAAACCCTGGGAGTACTCATGAGAAAGTATGAATACACATGAGTATAATTGTATTGAGATATAATGGATTATTAGTAATGTAACAAGCATGGTTTGTAGAGTGATTCTTTCCATAAAGAGTAATGATGGTATTACCTTATCTTAAGGGGTTTTTTCTACATTATTATATTATATATGATGTGAATACATCTAATATTTATGAAATTAAAGATTTAATGTCAAATTTATATATCTACCAAAATTTACTATAAATAGTAAAATTATCATTCAAATCTGCATGACCTACACATATAGAGACTTTATCACTTTATTAGAGTTTTGATATAAATCCATATTTAATATTCTAATACATTGATAAATAGTTTTTAAAAATGTAATTCTAGGGATGGATTTGTTTCCTGAAAAAAAAAAATGAGAAGGAAAAGCACTAATTATAGGGTCGATATCCACCATGTTATGTGGCATTGAATAGTGTGGAGGGTGGTATATAGATCATCTCATCTCAAAACAATTCAGAACCAACAGCCTATATACCACCCACTACAACATTCAATGTTGCATAGCAGGGTAATATTGCTCACCTAAACATGGGAAGAACTTTTAATTGCGAATAAGTTAATTTGTACATACAAACAATAGATACACTTAAGAGTGAAATAAATGTTGCCATGCATGCAAACATGCAATACTAAAATTTTTATATCGTCGGTGGTCCAATAAGCATGCACGTCAGAGGTTTTAAGAACAACTGTAATTGTGTTTTGGATCGACTTTTAGGCCAATTGTGGTGTCAATTTTTACAACTTTCATTGTGATATTTGTTAATCTATGGTAAGAGAATTGTTACAATGAATCTGCAGATAGAGGAGGGACTTTGCCCATAAAGGTTATTGTTTAAAATACAAACACAACTCTTGTTAAAATATGCCTTTTTAATGTCAAATTTCATCAATATCATATGAAAAAAGGACTGTTTTTAATAGACTTGAATTCACAGAGAAGACGGTGACGACAGAAAAAAAAAACATTAAAAGTGAAACAGCATCAGTGTTGTGGCCCGTGGGTGGTTTTCCCATTAATGTATTTATTTGTCTACATGCTGCAGCATGAAACGATGTTTTGTCCCCACGAAACAGAAGCTTTAATTTCAATGGGTGAAATAGGATATGATTTCACTACAGTGCACTCCAAGCACACGGAACTGTCACTACAACCGTGATGAGTAGTGGCAGTTATTTGCAGGTCGGAATGTCCGTCCGCTCGGCCCGCCTTGGATTCCTTTCTTCTTTGCTTCAGTTCAGAGAGAGTGGCCTGCACCCACTGGAAGCAGACGAACAATGGGGCTCTGCGACATATTTGTATTCACTCCGTGCAAAAGTCCCTACTGCTCTCATCCCAAACGGAAAAAAATATCTGAGACACAAATTTGGAAATTATCCCTCTGCCAATGATGCCTAGAAAATTAAATAACTACTAAAGACAGAAGAATACGTCTAAGAATGAAAAAAGCTTTAAAAACTTGTATATCTTCCAGAAGAAAGCTGCAAAAACTTGCATATCTTCCAGTCCTGACACTGTTATTTTATTTTTTAAGAAACTGCAAAAACTTGCATATATTCCAGTCCTGACACTGTTATTTTATTTTTTAAGTGTAAATGAGTGTGTATTGGAAACTGTCACAACTAATTGTAAGAAATATAAAAGGAAATTCTGATTAGATACTTGGAATATGGAATAATGGTGTAACACCCCTTAATAATAATGCTGTAGCATCCCTTAGATATTAATATTAATTTGGTGTGATATAACTACCCTCTCTCTGTATTAATTAGTAATCATATCCAATTAGTCACAATTAACTTCTTGAGATACCCGTGTTAAAATGTTGTGAAAAGAACTCAGTTAAACTTTGCTCTTCCAAGTAGATGTTTATGATTATGTTTATTTGAATGTTTATTTCATTGGGATGGATAATATGAATGAATGAATATGATTTGGTTTATATTTTTTTTTATTAAAATGAATAGTGTTAAATAAAAATAGGTTTTATTTAAAGGGAAGAATTTTTATTCATTGGTTTTGGACTAAAATTAATTTTTTTTTTTTATTTGTTAAGATATTGTCTTTTTTGAAGAAAGGAAACATGTTAATTATTTAAGATTTAAAGGTATTTAACTTTGTCTCCTTTAATTGGCCATGTTTTTATTAAATAAAAGTGATCAATAATCCTGAATTTGCAGCTAGTAATTATTATCCTGAGTATTAATTAACAACTAAGTTATGATGAATTTTGCAACTTTTTATTAGTTTTACAACTTTCTAATATATATAGATACATACATACTTTAGGTGAGATCTTATGAACGTTGAATATGCTATTGGTAATATTCTTTGCATATTGTAGGTAAGATATTATGAGTATTGATATGTTATTGAAGGTGAGGTCTTATGAGTATTGGATATGTTATATTAAACTATGGAAGAAAAAATTCAAGCTCCTAGTGAACGAGAAAGTTAAACTTTTTGGAGATTGAATTGATTGGAAGAAAAATTAATAAATTATTTTTTTGTTTTAAAATATTTTTAATTTAAAAGTAATGAGGTTTTTTTTAATGGTAAAAATAGAAAAATTGAATTAATTTGAGTTTAATGTGATTGTAATTTTAAATAATCACGTGATGATTGTAATAATATAATTGTAAATTTCAATGTTCACATAATTACAAAATTTAAAATTTATTATTGACTTTGTAGTTTGGCCGTGGAGCAACTGCTACATACAATCGAATTAACGATGAACATTAGATTATAACCCAAAAAAATTGTGTTAATTTTTTAAACGGATTTTCAAAAGATACGTCATTGTTATTTTTGGGGAACTTGGTAGGGGAAGAATTCTTGAATACGTTGAAATGACAAATTGTGAGAGATATCACAATAGATAAAATGTTTTTGGTGTGGAGAGATATAATGGATATTTAGAGTATTATTTTAAGTTATTGTTTTTTTTTTAATTTGAAAGGTAAAATAGAATGAAATTTAAGATTTAAAATGTTATTTTAATATTAATTAATTAATATATTAGTTATTCAGTAAGGCTTTTCAAAATTTTGGATTCAAAATTTTATTGTATCTATTTTTAAAAGTGGGGTAACAAGCAATTTTTCTAATTATAGGATCATTATGATTAACCATATTTTAACTAATCTATATGGAAGTATTTTGGAAAAGAAGGTCATCACATTGCTATAAAGTCATGGAAAACGAGCTAGAGGCCACGCTGGGTATAGAGGCTATCATTCCACTATGGACCACCTTGTCACAATTAGGATCATTGCAGAGGAGTGACATAATGATAAAACCGATCTCATTTGTTGTTCCATTGATTTTAGAAAAACTTTTTGACACTGTTCCTAGGACTAACCTCTAGAATAAGCTAGCAGAGCTTAAAGTTCCTTTCGATTTAAGAGTTGTTGCACTGAGGCTATATGAGAAAGTTATTGCCAAGTTTAGGAACACTAAGGGCTGGTCAAAAGAAATTAACTATAATATAGGAGTCAAACAAGGTTGTCCCCTATCCCCAATCCCCTACCCTTTTCAACATCTATATTGATAAGTTAGAAGATCGTTTGGAGGATGCACACTGTGTTGGCCCAACTCTCGCTAGTATAGTCATCGTCCTCCTTATTTATGTTGATGATATTGTTCTTATGGTGAAGAGTCCCTATGACTTAGATAATGAACTAATAACCTTCAAGGACTTTTGCTATAACATGGGCATGACCGTGAACACTAACAAAACAAAGGTTATGATAATTAAATACAAAAGGATCACCTACGATACTTTTGTTTATGACAACAATAGCTTGGAGGAAGTGCCTTCATACAAGTATCTTGGAATTGATAACCACCACAAGCTCAATTTGAAATACAGAGTTCAAAAAAGGATAAATGGAGGTTGGAAAGCTTATTATGGGATCGAAAACAATTGTAAATTAGCATACCTTTGGATTTGGGATAAAAAAAAAAATTCTTTCACACTCTTGTCACTCCAGTTGTCTTATATGGATGTGAATTTTGGGGTTGCAGTATATCTATAGAATCCCAGAGAAAGATAGAACAGATCCAAAAGAATTTTATACTTATAATCTCAAAATTAAGGGAAATACACCCTATCATATCCTCATCATAGAATCAAGTCTTTCCCCCATTGAGATCATTTCCATGATTAGATACCTAATGTACAAGAACAAGATAAACAACATGGATGAGAAGAAGCTTCCCAAAATTGCTTCAAAATCTAGCCAAAACCACCAACGACTCAAGCGGGGATGGCATAAAGATGCCAAATCTTGGATAAATCATTGGAGAATACAAGAAGAAGATATCATGCATAATATCTATAATATTACAAATATTATAGCTTCTAATTTCCAGGAGAATATGTGATAAAAGGAAATTAAGATACTACAAGGAGGTGGTCAACCATAATTTAGAAGATCAAAATTACCTCTCAGTGTTGAAAAGTGTAAAGAAGAAAATCAACATTGTTACAATAAGAACAAACCCTCACGAGCTACATAGTGAAACTGAGGGTTGAACATTTCCCAAAACACCATGGGATGAGAGAATCTGTCACCTTTGTGACACTAAGCAAGTAGAATATGAAAAACACTTCCTCTTGGATTTCCCTACCTATACCCATATTAGATCCCAATTTAAAAATATCTTCCACATTACCAACCTTTCTAACCTCCTAAGTCATCAAAACTCTAGTGATCATGAAACAATTCTCTCAATGTTTTTTGAGCATAGAAATACAATTTTAAAGAAATTTAAGTAATCACTTACCTTCTTAAGGTTAGATAGCCAATTGATCTCAGTGGAAGTTAATCATCATCATCATCATTTATAGATTATAATATCATCAATTAAAATATTATATAAGAAGTATTTAAAATATATTTTAATATTTTAGTTTCATGTATTTTATAAGAATTTTAAATAATAAATATTTATTATATTTATTTTAGTGAAATTTTGCATCTTAAGACAATAAAAATATTTTTTTTTAAAGATATTAATTATAATTTAACAATTTTATTACTTTTAATAAATATTATCTTTATCTTATTTAT
>JASDQU010882659.1:32309-42560 GCA_032191745.1 Picea mariana
GCAGCAGGCACTTTTGCAGTGAATGAATCCAAAGATGGCCCGGATTCCTCTTGTGAGAGTTCCGTGTGCTTTGGAGTGCAGTGCATTGAAATCATATATTATTCATCGCATTGAAATTGAAAAAAAGTTATACCTAATTTCTTTGCCGAATTATTGCGATACTATTTAAAATATAAAATATACAACGATGATAGTTAATTGACTATTGCTCTGACCCAGGGCAAACAGCTCACACATACACAGGCCCTCACCAGATCCATCCAATATTCTCTTCTGAATGGGACGAATTATACAGACGGTGGCGTTTTGTATTTGCTGCCTTTGTTTTTGTTTTCAAGTGTTGCGCTGCATGCCTGTGTGTATTCTAATCCGAGACAGACAATACAAGATAAGACAATTCTGTTTCCTGAATTCAATTTACATCACGTGAAGTCCATACAAAATATTGATTTCTGTTTCTCTTTACATCCCATCAGAGTCCGCATCAATTGGATTTTTCACGCTGGATTAAGTAAACGTTAATACCCAGATAGGCAATGCATGGCATGGCATCACATTTTGAAGTAACAATGCTCTTAACATTAAAGTTTGTTTGATATTTCAGGTTCTCTCTGGATTTTTATGGAAAGATTCTGTGATATGTGAAATGACCAACCCTAAACACCATACAAAACCTTCATTATAAGAGTGTATGAATTGCTTGGAGTTATGATGAACAGGATTAGAACCATAAAAATTATACGAAATTACAAAATAAAGCTGAAACCCTAAAATTACAAAACAAAGCTGAAACCCTAAAATTTTGATGATTTCATGTGTGTATCTGATCCAGGGATTCCCTAAAAACTCATAACACTATGAATGACTAATAATATGCAAGAAAGAGTAACACTATACAATTGTTTTGATGAAATGTGAACTTCTTGTAACCGTGCTGGCTGAAATACATTTTGAATTTTATACCATTAGTCATATCCATGTTTAAATATAGTTTTTATATTATTTTATCATAGTTAAATGTTTTTACTTTTTATTTTAAGATCATGATTAGCTGAACCCAAATTTAATATATCTAATTTTAAGAAGATTTATGTAGAATTTATTGATTTATCTTTCCTTTAAAAAGAATGGATAAAAACATTCTTAGTCCTCTTTTGTTATCTCTAAAATTTACAACTTATTAAATTTAATATTATTACAAATATTATGAAATTGAAATTTACTATAAACATAAACATGACATTTTAAGATAATGTTTTATATAGTCCACTTAACATCACAAAGATTCTATTTTTATTAATAATATTAATTATAATTAAAAAAACATAAATAAAAATAAACTCTTATCCATTAAAATTAAAGATCTCTTTATTGTACATTAAATTTATATGGTTTTCTTTTTAATAATCTTTTTATTCTTCAGAAATATTTTTAATTCACTTAAAATAAAATTGTATTTAAAAATGAGTATGAAATGTCACTTACTTGGTTGGATAAAGTTGTTGAGCGCTTACACCAACCATGAGGGGGTGGAATATGATTTTATTAAAAATAAACAATCTAGATACTAGTAATGTATTCCTTGTTAATTAACATAATAATAACATTAATCCCACCATCTATGTGGTTCGTGAGAGGGAGAGGAGGAGCAACTTCGAGTACCCGCTACCAATTCCTTATAAGGTCCACCAATTCGGAGGAGTTGCATGTCTAAGAAGAGACCCATTGGTTTAAGGTGTCATGTGCACCTTCCACCATTTCCGAGAAGTTGCATGGCAATTAGTTTGTAGAACCATTGCCTACTTTTTATTAACACGAAACTTTAAGATGTTGAGATCAAATAATTAAATCATGCATTATAACACAGTCCCATTGAAACAAATATATATATATATATATATATATATATATATATATATATATATATATATATACTATTTTTTTCCTTATAGATTCATTCAAGATATTAATTATATAAATGATATCTTTATTAAAAAAAAACACATGATATTACAATAAAGTGTGTACCACACTCGAATTTATAATAATAATAAAATAAAAAAATTTAAATAAATTTTTATATTTAAAATAGTTGTAAGTTAATAGATATTTTATCGTCAAATGGGGTGCAAAGTGGTCAACATGCATGACTTAATTGCACATGCCACCACCCTCACATCCATATCTTGTAGGATGGGTGACATTCAAAGTTCATACGAGGAGGCGAGATGACATTTTAATTCTGGTTTAATGGCTCATTCAATGAAGAAGGGTTGGTGGACTGTGATGGGTATGGGACACACGAGCAAGGTCCCTTCAGCTCCTCCGATGCCTCACCATTTACTCTGGGTAAGCTATGGCTCTTGTCATTCGAATTTGGCTCAACTCTTGTGTTTTGGCTCAACTTTAGCCATTCGCTCGCTTGGTGTCTTGATTGTTTACACGACCATGCCTCGGGAATGTGGAAATCCAAAGAGAGGGAAGACTTATTACAGCTTCGTAGCCTGGAAAAGAAGGCTTCGATGCCTCTCCCAAGTGCCTTCGACTTCTCTAGGCTATCAGAGCAGGGGGGACAAAGAGCCTCCAATGGCCATTGTGGAAGAAGAAATTCCAGCAGAGTCAATTATCATTCTCTTGACTTCCCTTATGTACATTGTTCCAAACCCCCAAGATCTGCCCCGTACTAGCCATTCCACCCCTAGTGCAACTAGTGTCTCAGACTGGGCAATTTGCATAATTCAGGAAGAAATCTTGTTGGGCGAATGCCTTGAGGAGATCCTCCCTCCTCCCTCCAATGCTCTAGACCAGGATTCTTGCTCCATTTGTTTCCTCTCACCAGAACACCTGGACCTCGTCTTTGAGACGCACAGGGACATGCAGGAGCAACTACACATGCATACCTTGCTCAACAGTTGTCTCGACTTGTTGTACGGCGCTCTCTCAAGCTCACAAAGTCAATGAATATGCTCAACCTATGCACAATCGTTCGTCTTTGCTCCCACCGACGACATTCGTGGTGACAAAGGATTCACTGGTTCATCCACTGCTTAATCTTGAAAAGTTTTTTATTTTTTCTCTATGCACTATAATGGTCAAAATATTGTAGGAATTTTCATTTCCGTGTTCAGGATTCTCTCTTCTTGATCAGACCATTCATACAATGAAGCTCCCAACCACCTATTCTGATTTCCATTTGTTTGGTAGAACATGTGACGTTTTTTTGCATTGGTCCAGACATCATATCATTCAACCACCTATTCTAGTTTCCAGTTGTCCGACAGAACAGGTGACTGGTCTCTAGATATTGTTCTGTTATGTATGGTTGTGATAGCATTATGAGGCAATCAAATCTTTTTATTTACAAAAAAAAAATAGATATTTTATAATGAGATAAGATGAAAACATTTTTTGAAACTCTTTTCATTTCTATAAAATTTGGGATTACAATATTTTCAAAGAATCATGAAAAAAGATAAAGTAAATTTAGAAGTGTTTTATAGTTTATAATTTCAAAGTAAAAATCAATATGCCCTATCATATTCTTCTTATAAAGGTGAGTCTCCCCCACTAAGTGTTTCTCCCTATTGAGAGTATGTTTTTTTTTTTTTTTTTTGTACTCGGGGAATCGACATCTCGTGGTTCTCATACTCACGTGACACGTGGTCGATACCCGTCCTCTACCACTATAACCCTAGGTGCACCACACAGCCTGTAAGCATGGAGCACAAGTAAATCGGGGTGAGAATCAAACTTGAGACCTCCTTTACATATTTCCTTCCATTTACACAGCACTTGCCAATCGTTCTACACCCCCGCGGGCCCTATTGAGAGTATGTTATTACTAGGTAGTTAATGTGAAAGAACAAGATAAATAACATGGAAAAAAATAGGCTTCCTAAGATTGCTTCAAACTCTAGTCAAAACCACCTACCACTCAAGAGGGGATACCATAAAAATACAAGTCTTATCTAAATAATTGGGAAATAAAGAAAAAGGTCACTCTATACAATATTGATAATATTAAAATTATTTAAATATTTAAATTTAAAGAGAAGATAAAGAATTAAAGGGTAAAAGAAAATTAAGACAGTGTAAGGAGGTGATAAACCCTAATGTAGAAAATAAAATGTATTTATTTATTTTCACTTCACTAGTGTAAAGAAGAAAATCAACATTGCTAAAATAACAACAATCTCTCACAACCTCCTTAGTGAAACATGACATTGAAAAATTCCTAAAACATCTTGGGTCCAAAGAATTTGTCATCTGTGTGACACTAAGAGGGTTGAAGATGGAAAACAATTTCTTTTAGAATGTCCTCCATACTCCCACTTTAAATCACAGTTTAAAAATATTTATTATGGTACCAACATTCCAAACATTTTAACTAATCAAAGCTATGATGATTTTAGGAATGTTTCTATTTAAGGTTTTCGAGCACAGAAATAAAATTCTAAAGAAACCCAAGTAATTGTTTACCTTTTTTAATGTGCGATCAACAAAATTTAATTTCAGTGGACATTAACCACCATCAACAATTTCTCTTAGAATGTCTTATTTTCAAAAAATGTTTGTTACTATACCCACCTTCCTAACCTTTTAACTAATCATTACTATGGCTATTTAGAAATGCTTATCTTAAAGATTTTCAAACAAAAAAATAAAATTTGAAAGCCAACCAAGTAATTCATTACCTTTCTTAAGATTCAATAAATAAACCAAATTTGGTCTCACTTGACATTAAACACCTCAACCATCATCATAAATAGGGATAATTTTAAGGACAAAAATTTATATTAAAATGTAGAAACTTGTGTTAATCTTACTAGTTCTTAATATGCAAAATGTAAAATGTTTAGGGATGGTTTTGTAAAAATATTCAAATTTATAAGGATTTAATATAGTTTCTATAAAAGTTTGGCTATTTTTAAGGTAAAATAATTTTATTCTACATAATTTGGGTGAATCATTTTTAGAAAAAACGGAAATTGGCTAATCTATTTTTTGGAAAAATCATGGAAAATTAACTCATTCGCTAAATTTAACCCCTAAAATCATCTATAAATTTAATTGTTATTATCCTTCTCCTCTTCATCAACAACAACAACAAAAAAAGATATCTTATTTTTAAAAAAATAATTTTTTATAATTAAAAAAAATATAAAATTAAAAAATAACTACCTTAACTTATATATAGAAATTAAAAATACAAAAAATAAATAATATAGCTATGCTTTGGTTAAAAGATGAATTATGAAGCCTTAAAAATATTGAACTAAACATTTAAAAAAAATTATTATAACTATTCATAAAAGTTTACAAGATTCGGAGGTCATAAATATATAAAATAATAATAAAAACAACAAACATAAAGTATTTAAATTTGAAACTATTTTGGACAAGAGAGCGTAAAAATCATAAGAATGTAAATAAATAATAATAATAAAAAATATTATAACTATTCATAAAATTTACAAGATTCGCATGTCATAAATATATAAAATAATAATAAAAACAACAAACATAAAGTATTTAAACTTGAAACTATTTTGGACAAAAATGCGTAGAAAGCATAAGAATGTAAATAAAACAAGTGTTGCATGGCAATGCAGTCCATGTCATGTTGAATTAGGAATAAATGCACATGGATGGGAAAAAGAAGGAGATGTGGCAAGCAACATGAAGTACATGTGGTATCCATGTAGTAAATGACATGTGGCCTCTAGAATCCCATTTATTTTTTGAAACTATATAATCCATCTTGCTATGTTCTGGATTTTTGTTCTTTCCAGTAGTGTGACTTGTTATGTTTAAAATTTCCATTTCTACCTTGCATGTTTTATCTCTTCAATGTATACTTTCAACTAGTTAGAGTTAAGTACAATTTCCATAGACGATCTGGCTTGTATGTCTCTATATGTGCCACGACAAAAAAAATTATATGCATAGCAGGAGAAAATTATATGCATGAGAAAAGGATAATTCAAATTAAATAAACACAATTTCTTGACATTCAACATAGTTGAAGATAAAAATTTATGAGCACATAAATATAAAAGGAGATAAAAAATAGTTTGATTTGAAATATATCAAAAAATAATATTGTCTGTTACATATTCCTGGAAATTTAAATGCGTTTTTCATATAGACTAGGATTGGGGCTCCTGTGGACCATAAGAGAAATATGTATAAGAAATAGCATTGTGGAAAGAAGAAGTGGGCAATGGTAGAGTGTAATACTTGAAAATAAGAAATTGGAAGGTATCAGTCTTTGGCTAGACATTTCTATTTAAAAAGATGGAATAACTGGATTGATAAACAAAGCAAGATGTGATCAGTATAGACTTACAATGATGGTACATATCACCCCTTTTACTATTTGCTTGTTGATGTCTTTTATTACTGTCGGTGAAGGCTACTGGAATCGTGCCAACTACATGTTTCCTTTCGTCGGCAACCTACTTCAATTCCCTTTCGACCCATTCTTCAATGTAGCTTCTCAAGGGGGCGACGTTGATCTCATTCCAGATTTTTATGTTGAAAATTTCCTTTTCTAATTCCCTTAGATCGATATAAATATTACGCAGAGTCTGATCAATTTATTCATTCTGTACCGAATAGTTGACTAGCCAGTTGTCCACGTCATCTTCACCATATTCAAGGATGTTGTAAAACTTTTCTTAAGACAACACATTAAAAATATCAACTTGTTTATTGAAGGCTTGCTTAGTTAGGGGCAAGGAGTTGACGATTAACTTGGGGTCTTGGACCTCATTCATCCTTTCGACTAAGTCTATTTTGGTCAGCTTTGTGAATAATTTTTCTTTACTGATATGGCTTGTTCACATTATTGGACAATGAGATGCAGGTTCTTCACTTTCTCTTTCCAGCATGCATTTAATTGAGTGATACAGTTTTTGGAGGGGAGATCTTGTTCCCTTCTTCTCGTTTCTATCATGTTGTTGACATGGGTGACGAAAGGGAGAACCGTGTCTAAATAGAAACGTTCTTCATTTTTTAAATCCGCCTGCAAATGTTCCAACAAAGTATGTGCCCTCATTCCAAGGGAAGCCATACTTTGTGATGTTTCCCAGGCCTCAGTAATCAGTTCCATTCTTTTCTTGATATTATTCTCCACATAACCTCTACACGATGTGAGGAGGTTGGATGATCCTTTTAACTTGGCTGCAGGAGTGGAAGGCATGGCTATTGCTAAAGGACTGGAAAACAATGGCATAGGAATCAAATCTTCCTCCAATTCCTTGACTCGGTCCTTCAGTCTAAAATTCTTGGCCTCAATGCCTCTAATGGGATCATCAAGAGAATCTATGGTTTCTCTGTGAAGTCAAAACATTTGGGACGACCACATGTTCACAAGGTTAACCTCTAAACAAGATTTTCCTTTCTTATTTTTTACATCTCTCTTTTCAATAATCAATTTTTTAGACTCACTATAAAAAACAACGCTTTGGAATACAAAGGATTCATCTTCGTCAAAAATGTTGGTATCATCTATGTCCATTGGGCGACTATGCTCGATCGCGTCTCTGGGCGAATCAAGGTTGTGGAATACGCTATCTAGATCAGTCTCAAGTTCTGTGCTCTCACTCTCAATTTCGGGCTCTTTCCCCTGCCCTACATTTTTTTTTCTCTTCTTCTCCATGGGAAGCTTGTGAGAACTATCAATTTTAGGGTGAGGAGGGTTGTTGTCTCCTCCTCCGTTTGAAGAATTATGGGTTGCTTTCTTACTGTGGTGGGTCGTTGGAGAAATACTCCGGGATGTCGTATTTTTGGGAGTGTTATCCAATGATTGAACGCTGTTCTCACTGGGGCCTTTTCTCTGTTTCTTATACAATTTAGTGGTGCTTTGCAATGTGTCTAGGTCGTCGACATCAGAAGCATGAGTGTTGTTGCCAGTGTCTATGTTTTCGCTCAGGTGTTTCTAGAAAAAAGAATTGTCGAGGCCAACTGTAAGTAAATGTTCTAAATTGTTTTTATTAGAGTTGAATCCTCTTAGCCTTTTAACATATCTTAGGTTCAAGTAGTTGAAATGGGCTGCAAATTCATCAATTTTGTTGACATTCCTCAATGTGAAGTCCTCGACTTTCCAAGGCAGTGGAATGAACTGTTTTTTTCTCTTCTCATGGAATAAATACAACCAGTAGTTGTATTGCCTTGCTATTTATGTAACAAACATTATGTTTGTAATGTGACATGGAAGGAGAGAATATTTTTCCTTGGAGTCAAAAATCCTTATCACACTATAATTATCCATTTGTTCAATTTCCCCCTTCCTGTCCAAAAACATGGTTTCCTGGTCAGATATGTGGGGAGAATCTTCTAATAATAAAACTTTGAAAACAAAGACAAAGTCATTAAAAACCACATAAAAACAATGGGAGGCCATGTGCTTCCACAAGGCATTGTACCAGAAGATTACTGGGTCGAATTCCCAGTTTATCTTCTTGGACAGAGACAGTTTTGGAAACTGACATCAATGCATTATTGCAAAAACCAAGTAGGATGACATATATATTTTTTCTTATCCTTTTTGAAGCTTGACAATTGGGAACAAATTTCATGGGAAATTAGCTTCCCCCCCAAAAAAAAGGTTTGTTCCTTGACTATGAAATACAGAATATAAAGAACCATGCGGGAAATAGTTGTGGTGTATTCTTGTCCCGTTATTCTTGTAAACAACCACACAATTTCCTAGAATGGATTTCTAAATGAGCTAACTTGCAAGTTTGTGATATCTTCAGGAACTGCCATCGAGTCTTCCAGGAACTCGGGTAAGAGGTCCAACCTATTATTATGCTTTCTTAGGAATTGATTGGAGTCTTCTCCTATAAACTTCAATGTTGGCTCCGACAATCTTAACATCTGGCGGAAGAAATGAGGTGACAAAGAAACAAAAGAGTGGTCCCGCAGTGGAATAATTCTTTGGCCTGAAATATATTTATTGGTGCACCAAGAGAGAAGCTCCTTACAGTCAAAAAGTTCAGGGACATAGCCTACAAGAGAAATCCCAGAGGTCCAAATTATTTTGTTCTGGGTGGAAGGGGAAAAGTAGTAAGAATATGCATTGGACCACTGGAAGTTTTGGTCCTCACGCCCGAAGATGTTCATTGTATCTCCATAGAACTATTGTCGAGCTAGTGCCATAATTTTATGAGAATGTTTGTTTTCTCCATACGATGCTTGAAATGAACAGTTGGAGGGGATAATATAACCCTCCGCAAATGTTGGTTCAATGTGTGTGAATGAGAAATATCCTTGAGCCTTTCGCTCATTAATGACAATCTCTATGGGTGTTGCATGATGAGTTGTTAGCATTAAAGATTACTTATTTCATACTTATAAGTGCGAGGGTGGTGGGTATGACATAGAGAAATTAAGGATTGGAGGTTTCATAAAATGCCAACCCGACAACGTACGAATGACATTCCATGATGTTTGAAATTAACACTCGGAAGAGATAATATAACCCTCTGCAAATATTGGTTTAATGAATATTAATGGGAGATCTCCTCAAGCCTTTCACTCATCAATGACAATCTATATGGTTCCTGCATGATGAGTTGTTATCATTAAATCTTACTAATTTCATATTTATAAATAAGACCTTATATGTGTGTGTGTGTGTGTTTATAAACAATTTTTTATTATAAACAAGTGTGAAGGTGACGGAGATGGGGAAGAGAAAATAAGGAATGGATAAGTATGAAAAGCGGTCGGATGGGCTTCAAAATAGGGTTATAGGGGTTACTCAGGAGAGGTGAGTGTTTGATGGTCAAATTGTATGTCTTAGAATTTTTGACTGCAAAACGCGTAAAATGGAAGAGGAAATGATGGGGCAGTTCAGCGGTCGGTTTGTATATTTGCAGAATTCCGAGAAAGTGGCTTAGTATGGAATAGGGAAATGGTCAGTGAGACTCATTTTTGGAATTAAGGATTGAAGATTTTGTGAACGGGCCAACCTGATGACGCGCGAACGACATTCCATGATGTTTTAAATTAACACTCGAAAGGGATAATATAACCCTCTAGAAATCTTGGTTTAATGCGTATTAATGGGAGATCTCCTCAAGTCTTGGTTTAACATTAAAGCTTGATAATTGCATACTTAGAAATAAGACTTTATACATACATACATACATACATACATACATACATACATACATACATACATACATACATACATACATACATACATATATATATATATATATATATATATATATATATATA
>JASDQU010882659.1:45387-60821 GCA_032191745.1 Picea mariana
GATGGGGCAGTCCAACGGTCGGTTTGTATATTTGTGGAATTTCAGGTGTTGTTTGCAAGTCGTAGAACAATGGAAGGGAAATCTTGAACCCGCCTGTCTTGGAACCCGTAATCGAAAAAGTGGCCAAGTATGGAATAGGGGAATGGTCTGTCGGACTTGTTTTCGCTAATATATTGAAATTTGTAATAGATATCCCATTATCTGGCAAGATCTTTTCTGCATGTATATCACGGAATTCTGGGTGTCATTTTTAGGTAGCAGAATAATGCAAGGGAAATATTGAACCCGCATGTTCGGGAACCCACAAGCGAAAAATTCAATAAGTATGGAATAGGGAAATGGTCGGTGGAATTCGTTTTCGCTAATATATTGATATTTGTAATAGATATCCCATTACCTGACAGGCTATTTTTTGCATGTTTCTGGACAAGTTGTGTAGGGACAGTTATTATGATGGTCTCCTCGAGGCATGTTGAGCTATCAACATTAAACCTCAGTTATTGCATACTTGGAAAGAAGTGCGAAGGTGGCGGGCACATGAAACAATGATTATGAATTGTATATTTCATGAAACCTCCAACCCAATGATCCGCAAAAGAAATTCGAAGAAATGGAGAAGTATGGAAAGCGGATGGATGGTATTCAAAATGGGGTGACAATAGTTCCACAGGAGACATGAGGACCAATGGTCAAATTGTAGGTCTCGGAATGTTTGAGTGCAAACTGTGTAACAAGGAAGAGGGTATGATCTAAGAGTCCGATTGTAAATTTGTATATCGCGGAAGTCAGGGTGTTGTTTGCAGTTCATAGAACAATTAAAGTGCAATATAGAGCATGCCTACAAAGGAATCCATGATTGGAGAAGTGGCTAGGTATGGACTGGGGAAGCGGTCGGTCGGAGTCACAATATAAAAGTGCTAATGAAAATGTGAACCCGTGAGTCTGCCAACCCACACAGCTAGACATTTTCGGAAAAACGACTAAGTAACGAGAAAGAGAAAGTAGACAAAGAGAAATGAGAATTTGGTTAAGTATAGAAGACGGAAAAGAAGGGATAATATATTCAAATCTGTAATAGATATCCCATTTCTTAGAAAGATATTTTCATCATGTTTCTGGAGAAGTTGTATACTTATTGAATATGCTTGGAAAGAAGAGTGAAGGTGGTGGGCAGAGGAAACAATGACAAGGAATTGGAAATTTCCTAAACCCGCAACCCAACGATTCGTGAAAGCGATTCCAAGAAATGGCCAAGTGTGGAAAGTGGTCAGATTGGCTTCAAAATAGGGTGACAAGGGTTATCGAGGAGATGTGAGGCCCCGATGCTCAAATTGTATGTACCAAAACTTTTGAGTGAAAAATATGTAACACAGAAGAGAGGATGATGTGGGATTCCGGAAGTCAATTTGTATATCACGGAAGCCGGGGTTTTTTTTATAGGCCAAGGAACACTAGAAGTGCAATCCACCTATCTAGGAACCCGCAAGAGAAAAATTTAGTAAGTATGGATTAGGGTTCCCCAAGAGACGTGAGGACTCAAAGTTCAAATTGCAGGTCTCAGAACTTTTGAGTGAAAACTGTGTATCATGGAAGAGGGTATGATGTGGGATTCCAATAGTAAATTTGTATATTGCGGAGGTCCGAGTGTTGTTTGCAGGTCACTGAACAATGGAAGTACAATATAGAGCCGACTTTCCCTGGAATCCGTGATCTGCAAAGTGGTTAGGCATGGAATGGGAAGCGGTCGGTTAGAGTCGTGATATAAAAGAACGAGTGCAAATGTGAACCCATGAGTCCTCCAACCCGTGCAGTTAGACATTTTCAAAAAAATGACTAAGTAACTAGAAAAAGAAAGTAGAGGGGAAAAAAGCAACGGGAATTTGGTTAAGTATAGAAGAGGGAAAAGAAGGGCTAATATATTCAAATCTGTAATAGATATTCCATTTCTTGGAAAGATCTTTTGTGTATGTTTCTGGAGAAGTTGTATGCTTATTGCATATACTTGGAAAGAAGTCTGAAGGTGGTGGGAATATGAAACAACAACTAGAAATTGGAAATTTCCTGAACCTGCCAACCCAACGATCTGCGAAAGAGATTCCAAGAAATGGCCAAGTGTGGAAAGCGATCGGACAAGCTTCAAAATAGGGTGACAAGGGTTCCCGAGGAGACGTGAGTCCCTGACGGTCAAATTGTATGTATTGGAACATTTTGAAAAATGTGTAACATGGAAGAGGGGATGATGTGGGAGTCTGGAAGTAAATTTGCATATCGCAGAAGCCAAAGTGTTGTTTGCAAGTCACGAAACCATGGAAGTGCAATTTAGAGACCATCTGGGAGGGAACCCATGATAAAAAAAATTGGCTAGGTATGGAAAGGGGAAGTGCTCGGTCAGAATCGTTATATAAAAGCATGAACAAAATTGTGAACCTGTGAATCCACCAACCCACACAGCAAGACATTTTCGAAAAAAAAAAAAAAAAGTTACTAGAAAGAGAAACTACAGGGGAAAAAGAAAGACGAATTTGGTTGAGTATAGAAGAGGGAAAAGAAGGGGATAAAAGAGTGGGAAAATAGAAAAGTGGAGGGAAATATTCGTAAGAGGGAATTGGTCTCCAACAGGCCCCATTGTTGCAAAACCATCATTTTCTAGTCCAATATTTTATCCACTTACTCATTTTCTATTGTTCTTGTACCATTAAAAAGGGCGTGAGAAAATGCTTTGTTGAAGATTAGTTTTTATTGCAACTTGTGTGAGTAATTGTGTTCTTGATACATTTTTCCATGACTTTGACATATTAACTTAAGTATTAAACTTTTTGCATGATGGGTTGTTAGCATTAAAGATTAATAATTGCATGTCTAGAAACAACAATGACGATCTTGAATTTTAATATTGTAGTTGATTTCATAGTCCCATTTGACTACAACCACCAGAGATCTTTTTATTTTTATTTTTTTTATCTACGAACAAGAAAATTGGTAATTTTATTAATAAAGTAAAAAGTGCTCAAATAGAAGCTAGGGGATGGAAAACTAATAAAATGTTCCCTTTCGAAGTAAATGAATCAAGGAAGAGAAAGGGAAATAATAAATCGCTTGCTTAGCAAGGCTGAGATGAAAATGAAATCTCTAGGGTAGGGCCCCGACTACCACATTGTGATTTGGTCTTGTTATGTTTTATCTGTATTACAAATAGAATTGAATGTTTGTTTGAAACTGTCTAAAATTCATTTTTGTTTCCATAAAATCCTGATGGGATCGACACAATGCATTGCCATATAATTGTTAAAAGCTCCATATTAGATCAAATTACTTGAGCCAATACTATATTCAAGAACTACGAGACTATCAAACCATGCTAATGAGAATAGGTGTTAAATTCAACAAAGAAGCAACAACCAAGATTCCAAGGAAATTTTTTTAATAGTAAATCCATTAAAAAAAAATACTGGGCAGTGTATATCTATCCATAGAAATTGGACTGAGTTCTTTGCACCAAAACATTGAACATATTTGTCATAAACACAGGTACAGGATCTACAAAAAAAAAATTAAAAAATTAAACATGCATACAATTATGTGTTGTTCCTCTAGCGGGACAACATCCAGGAGCCATCGAGATGCTCTTCAACATGCATACAAAACTCATTACCATGATTTTTTTTTGGGAAATCCTTCTAGTCTTCTCCTCAGAAGGTCAATGTTCGTTGCCACAATCTCAATATCTTGCGGAAGAACTGAGGCGACAAAGAAACAAGAGAGTGGTTTTGTAGTGGAATAATTCCTTGGCTTGAAGCAGTTGAACAACACTCCTGCTCTTGAGGCTGGCGACCTAGAGACATTGCAAGGGACCACTCAATTGTACAAATAATAGGGAAAAGGCCATAGCGAGAACAACTTCCAATCCACAGTCACCACTATGAAAAGCATGACATCCCACAACATCCCACAACATCGCTCCAACGTTGCACCCAAACAAGAAAGAAACCAAAAAAATTTCAAATGCAGGAGGACATAAGAACCCATCCTCCCAGTAAAATAGATAGTTCTCACAAGCTTCATGTGAGGAAGAAGATGAAAAATGTTGCAGGGAAAGCAGAAGAGACCGAAACTAAAAGTTAGGACACACCAAGAGGCCACCTCCTCACAGTCGAAGACTTTAGGGACACAGTTTGCATGAGTGATTCCATAGGCCCAAATTAGTCCATTTTGGGCGAAAGGAGATGAGTAGTAGGAATATGCCTTGCACTAGTGAGAGTTTTGTTCCTCATCCACAAAGATGTTATTTGTATATCCAGAGAATAGGAGAGTGGTCCCGTAGTTAAATAATTATTTGGCTTGAAATGTATCTCTAGGAGCATCAAGAGACCATTTACTTACAGTGAAAGACTTCCACCTAGAATAGACTAATTTGGACCTTTAGAATTACTACTCTTGAGCTATAAAGTAGCTATTTCGTTCAACGTCAGTTTCGTTTCTGAAACCCCTTCTTTTGGTCTTTTCGGGGCTGCCATAGCTGAGTCGAGAAGTGCCCCCCATTATGGTTGATTTCAATTTGGGCACAGGAGTGGGAAAAACGTCTGTATTTCCATCATCCATTGTCATATCATCGTCCATCAGATCATCTTCTGTTGGCTTTAAATTGACCGCATCAACCTCTGCTCTAGCCATCAATGCAGGTGGGCAAGATGTCTGAGCAGGCAGGGTTGCCTTGGAATTCTTTGGCTTGAAATATATCTTCCGGTGCACCAAGGGACTGTCTCCTTTTTTTCTCCTGGGTAGAGGGAGATGAGTAGTAAGAATATGCCCTAGAGTACTGGAACCTATGGTCATCATGCCCGAAGGTGTTTACTGTATCTAGACAAAACTATTGTCCAACTGCTACCATAAGTTAATGAGAATTTTTGTTTCCTCCAGATGATGTTTGAAATGAAAATTCGGAAGGGATAATATAACCCTCCACAAATCTTGGTTTAATGTGTATTAATGGAAGATCTCCTCAATCCTTTCGATGATCAATGACAATCTCCATGGTTCGTGCGTAATGAGTTGTTACCATTAAATCTTACTAATTGCATATTTAGAAAAAAGTGTGAAGGTGGCAGTGATGACAAAGAGTGATTAAGGATTAGAGATTTCGTAAAGGCGCCAACCAGACAACGCGTGAAAGAGATTGCATGATGCTTGAAATGAATACTTGGAAAGGATAACACAACTCTCCGAAAATCTTGGTTTAATTCATATTAATGACAAATCTTCTCCAGCCTTTCGGACATTAATGACAATCTTAACGGTTCCTGCACGATGAGCCATTAGCATTAAATATTAATAATTTTATATCTAGAAAGAAGTGCAAGGGTGGTGGGGATGGAGAAGAGAGATTAAGCATTTCACATTTTGTCCACCCACCAACCTGCAAAAGAGATTCCAATAAATGGCCAAGTATGGAAAGCGGTCGAGCGGGCTTCAAAATAGGGTCACAAGTTATACTCGGTAGACGTGAGGGGCCGATGGTCAAATTGTATGTCTCTGAACTTTTGACTGCAGAATGTGTAACACAGAACAAGGCACAATGACGGGTTTCAGTAGTCAATTTATATATCATGGAATTTCAAGTGTTGTTTGTAGGTAGTAGAACAATGGAAGTGCAATGTTGAGCAAGCTTGGCTAGGAACTGACGATGGTAATCATGGCCACATATGTAATGGGTAAGAGGTTGGTCGGACTCGTGATATAAAAGCATGAGACATAATTGGAACATGGAATATTGACAAGCTTGAAAACAGGGCCACAAGTTCTGCTCAGAGGATGTGAGCACCCGATGGTCAAATTGTATGTATCCCAAATTTTTATTGCAAAATGTGTAACATGAAACATGGGACAATGACGAACTTTGACAATCATTTTTTGTGTATTGTGGAACTTTAGGTGTTGTATATAAAAGCATAATACATTTGGAAAAATGACCAAGTAACCAGAAAGGGAAAGCAAATGAGAAAAAAGAAAGGGGAATTTGGTTGCCAATTTTTAGATCGGGGAAGTCCAGGTGTTGTTTGCAAGCGAGGGAATAATGGAAACGCAATGTTGAGCCTGCCTACCTGGGAAATCACGATCCAAAATTTTTGTTGAATATGAAATGGGGAAGCGGTTGGTTGGACTCGTGATATAAAAGTATCAGTGGAAATATGAAGATGTGAATCCACCAACCCCTACACCTAGACATTTTTCAAAAAATGACTAAGTAACCAGAAAGGGAAAGCAGAGCGTAAAAATAAAGGGGATGGCAATTTTCGAAAGCAGGAATTGGTGTAAGAAAGCCCCATTGATGGTCTTAACAATAAATATGAAGTGCACTAAACAGGTGAACAAGAACTTCAATCAATGAATAGATAAAGCGAGCCATGCTTATAGTTTCCAGGATGTGTTTGTATAAGAGAAGCATCGAAAATCCACAAGAAAATCAATTTTGGGATGTTTAAGTAAAATTATTGTACTGTCACCTTCATCGTAAGTATAACAATGATGAATTTAAATTTAAAGATGAATTTGAATTTTAATGTTATGTGGTTGATATGATAGTTCCATTGGACTTCACATAGTATATATCCTTTTATTTCAAAATATTCTTGAAGATGAATTTTTCTAGGTTCATCGATCAAGGGAAAGTGCTAAAATGAGCCACATACTACATTTGTGTCAGAGAGCTTATATTAAAAGGAAAATCAAGTCATGTATATTCTTTAAGATCATAGAAAAACTGCCAAGATCTTGAATGTATCATTAATTTTCCAGAACGAAGCATACAACCAAGAGCCAAGTAAACACCAAATGTATTGAAAGTCGAGCCACAAGGAAACACATCAACATAGAAGGTGCCAAGTGAGATTCCACAAGGGTCCATAGAGTAGTACGCATCGACGTATGCATCAAAAAATTTGATATATATATATATATATATATATATATATATAAACACATGTGGCATTGATTTTCTCTTACAACTGGTATATGTTCCCATGAGAAAATAACTGGGGCCATGAGATGTGAACAAAATTCTGCCAAACATAAGACAACACAAAACTAGTGGAACTTTGCCATTGTATCCTAGCTATAACCAAACCCCCAAATGGGGACCAAGAAAATTGCCAATTACTATTTTAACATGAAATAATATCACTATGGACATTTTATTCTGATAGTGCCATGTTTTATCACTACCAGTTTTAAGAATGCCAAATTTCCGATATTGTTGGAAATGCCTGATGGTTCTGCCCAAAGGAGCAATTCATTTTGATGATTCAATGGATGGGGCTGATTTATTCACAGCAGGATACTTTGTATGGGGTTTGTTCTCATGCTTCCCATTTGTGGACTGAACCATATTATGTGCTTGTACTTAAAAAATAAATGCACCTTCCTCTATGAATTCCAATGCTCGAACTCCCCAATCTCTATAGAGAGTTCTGAAGATCTGAAGCTCATGCTTCAATCCATTTTAAACCCTTTTTTCTCAATTAGGGCATTGAGAAAATGAAGATATCATTCCATAAATGTAGTTGGAGATCATCTTCTTTTTTATTTGGGCACCCCAAAAAATGCATAAATCCTGTCATGGCTATATAGTTGGAAAACATTTTTCCAATTTTTGCACCCAAAAAGGTGCAGACACCTCCAACAAATCTACAGCTAGAAACCATTTTTTTTCATTTGGATACCCCAACAAATATGAAAAATTATTACTGGGAGATGCAAGAAAAAATCAAAATAACAATAATGATTTGATTTGTAGTTAGATTCCCCTTGTTTTTTCAAGTGCACAAAAAGAGACAAAATCTCTGGAAAGAAAATTTTACAGCCATATATGTAAACTATGAAGAACTTGAATCCGACGAACACTCATTTGAGTATTGAAGAAAAAGTACAGGCACACATGAGATTTTTTCGTTTCCTTCCAAAGCTTGAAAAGATTATTATTATTATTATTATTATTATTATTTATTTATTTATTTATTATTATTATTATTATTTTCCAGCCGATATGCAATATTGCATTGTCCTCATTTAAGGTAAATTTGCTATGTATCCGAAAGTCGCACAACATGTAGACACTATTTGACTTTTTCTGTAGGTATACTTCATATGGAAATTTTGCTAATCAAGGACGCACATCTTGTAACAGAGGCTATCTAATTGTACAATGTATGATTATGTTGCCCACAGTTAAGACGACAACATTGAGGCAATGTCTATATATGTAAGGGAATTTTTTACTGCATCATAAAAATTCAATTGTATCATCATTTATGAAAGCAAGAGAAGAAGCAGGAGAGTTGCATTTCACACATACAGGCTCAAAGGGGGTTGAGTACACATTTGCTGCAACCAAAACACCCTCAACATGGGCACATGAGCATAGTAGTTAATGTATTGAACAATATAATATACAACTGCACAACAAAAAAAGAAAAAATGCAGAAAATTGGTGAAGACAATTTGTATGAGCAAAGAGAGGATGAAATTGTAGATGTATACGCACAACAGTTGTAGAGCTAGTTAGTTTCTTGAGATCCTGTACTATGTTTGTTCACAATTCTCTTACAAATGTTGCTTGGGTTGTGTGAAATATCCTTTCTTTAACATCTCTTTTATTGGTTATATTTTTGAAGAGCATAAGTGAAATTTCCCTTTATGCAATTGTTGTTCCATTGAGGAAAACAAATTTGAATAGGTGTCGAACAATTGCAGCTACAACATGGAATAGTGCAATAGTTTTGTAACATAAACGAGATACATGGACATGTGAATGTAAAGGACAAAAATGGATATGGAGAATGGTACCATTGCCTTTTCGTTGTCTGAATCTCCATATTTTATATGGAGAATGTGTTACGAGCCAAGTTTTCTTGCGAGTGTGATAACTGCACCAATGGTTCTGATTGGGTAAGTGTCATTGCTCTGTGCAAGTTGGTTGATAGTTGTGTCCAGGACGAAACGATATTCTAAACAAACAATGATAATTTTTTCCACAATACTTGTTTCGTTGAGCAATATAATCTGATCACAATCACCACGGTCATATACTATTTTGGGGAATATATTAAAATTTGTAATGGATATCCCATTACTTGGAAATATCTTTTCTGCATGTTTATGGACAAGTTGTGTGGGAATAGTCAGTGTGACTGTCATCAAGGCTTCGTTGTTTGTCATATCAGCACGCATAATGGATCTATTTTTGTTTTCCTTGTCCAAATAGGTTCTATAGAAAACCATTATTTCCCTGACAAACACTTGTCCAGTTCGACAGTTGTTCAAGCCCTCTATTGATAGTATTTTGGGTGTTATAAGTTTTGACCTGGTGACATTTTTTTAACAGGAAAAATAATGTGAATGGTAATTTGCATTATGTTTTTGTTCTCTTTTTTCCTGGCATAAATGTACAAGTAGATGCACAACTTGGATGAAGTGTGGAGCCAGAGTTTTGCAACCAGACCTCTTAGTCTAAGGAACTTGCACTATGTTCGTCATCTAACTTGTGCTCATTGATACTTCTTATGAACTATAAAGTATGTGTTGCAGATGACATCAGAATATTTACCATGGCATATATGAATAAATATTTCAGGATATTTGTTTGGTAAACATATGAGGAACACAATGTATGCATCTTTACCTTTGGCCTTGTCGTTCTGTTGATGTTTGCAATGATTCACTGCTCATCGCCATGTCACTAGTCCAACTTTTTCTGATGCAAACATGTGTAGATGAACATCAGAAGGAATAAATAAGCGTATGCATTGTATATTGTCCATAATTGTTCTGAATGTCGCATATAGGGTCGAAGGAAATGGAATACAAAAAAAGGTGTCAAGGGATACTTGAGAAACATGAGGACCCAATGGTCAAATTGTATGCCTCAGATTTTTGGACTGCAAAAATGTGTAACATGGTGTAAAACATGATGGGGGGGTACAATGACCAATCTGTATATAGAGGAACCTCTGAAGCTAGAGGCTCAATCTTGAATACACTATCCCAGGAACTAGAAAGTGGGAAAATTAGAATTGGGGAGGGAAATGTTTCGAAGCAGGAAGTCTCAACAAAGGCCAATTGTTTCCAAATCATCATTTTCTATTCCAATATTATATGCCCCTGCCCATTTTGTGTGTTTGATTTACTAGCACAATTGGTATACCTTTTCGAAGATTGTGCTTCATCCCCCTCTGTTGTGGCATATAAGAATTCATCTTCTTGTCCAACCAGTCTATTTCTTTCAATATAGAAACACCGAACATATAGTGGACATGAAGGTAAGTTAGTATGCAGAAAGACATGTAAAAGAAAGAAATACAGTTCTATTTATTTCAACGTAGCAACAAAGAGAATAAAATTCACATGAGGATAAGTTACTATATAGAAAGATACATAGATCTACATATAGTAAAATAGGTGCAAAGAAGTAGAACAAGTAGAACAAATATACAGACAATAAATGAAATACTAAACACTGGAATATGAAATAAGAGTAGAGGCATGCACCTTTGCAACTCCTCCTCTACATTCATGACAAATAGTCCATCGTCTTCTGTAGCCATTCTGTTTGTTTAAATGTAGCAATGCATAAGAATACAATGGACATGAAGGAAGTTGGTATGCAAGAAGACATGTAAAAAAAGTAAACAGAGTTCAATTTATTTCAATGTAGTGGCACAAAAAATACAAAGGACGTGAAGATAAGTTATTATGTTCGAAGATATGCAATATCTACATACAATAAATTAAGTCAACATATATACAAACAATAAATGAAATACAAAATAATGAAATATGAAATAACAATACAAGCATGTACCTTTGTATCTCCTCTTCTAAACATGCAATAAAGACTCCATTTTCTCTAGCTATTCTGTTTGTTTCAATGTGGGAACATAGAAAATACAATGAACATGAATGGAAGCTGGTATGCGGGGGATAACAAGTAATATGTACATACAGTAAATGAGAATCAATGAATAGAATAAAAGATAGTTAGAAACATGAACCTTTTCTTTTCTCCATCAATGGTTGTAATTATATAAAAATTTTCCTACCCAAAATATATTGCAAGCCAGAAAATATTCAGAAATTGCATGGCCATAGCTAAATGATTTTGGTTTTTTGCAGGAAAGTATCCAGATATGCTTTGAGACATGGAAATACAATTTTGCAATATCTTTGGTGTACATCTCATATTTCAAGTACAAGAAAAATTGTATCGTGGTCACACCAGTCTGTGTACATGATAAAGAGGTTGTATTGTGATATGGGCACATTTCACCATATATGGTTAATAAGTGTGTTTTGCACATGTTTTATCTTAACAAAAATACAACGGACATTGTAATTGCACATGTAGTTGTCCAATTATTTGTTATGCCACTACTTTCTATCATGTCAACACTGAAGTATCCTAGAATGATAATGGTTTCGTACAAATGTAAATGGTGTGATGCATTTGAGAACACATTCATTATGCTAGCTATGTTTCACGACAAACAACATAGAAATTGAATACTGCAATTTTCAATCCATGGAAGACCACTCTTGCTAGCACCATCTCAGTATCCTTTTCTTATACAAGAACATTTTGTAAAGGCATGTAGGTATGGTCTGGAGATAGGAAAATTAATTGGAGAAAAATTTAAGAGTAGGATAGGCAGGCATGGAACAAGCACTAGATATCGACTTCGCCAGACATGGAAAATGACATAACCGTAGGTCCACTTGTGGGTGTAGGACCTGAACACCACAAAGTGAAAAAAAATAGCTCCAACTGTCAATGCAAGACCCCAACCCTGCAAAGCTTAAGCAAACAAATGAAAACAACAAGCAACAAACCACCGATCAAGCATGAACAGGGCCAATTGCAGCCCCAGGACCTCAAACTCACAAACGCGATCCAAACAACAATAAGCAGCAACTGATGAACCAATGAACTAACAAATAAGAAACAACCACTGAACCAGTAAACAACATATGTATCTCGAATGATTAACAAACTGCATCCCAAGGATAGAAGGAACCTAAAACATATCACGAGCATGCTAGTAGAAATAATCAAACATTCTTACTTGCAAACTGCAAATAGTGAACAACAAGGAACAAATAGAAATGAAATTATGGCATCGAAACTTACTCTGAAATGATAAACGATAGAAGCGCAGGTCTAATTGTGGGTGAAACACCTGGACCCCTCAAATTAAAAAAAAATATCTCCAACTGTGCATGCAGAACCCCAACCCTGCAAAGTTGAAGTAAACAAAAGCAAGTAGCAAGCACCAATAGGTCCAACCACAGACGCAGGTCCTCAACCTTCCAAAGTTGAACCAAACAACAATAACTAGCAACCGACGAACCAATGAACAAGAAGCACCTACCGAACCGGTAAAAAATGTATGTATCTTCAACGATGACCAAATTTCATTCCAGGCATAGAAGAAGTACAAAAAATACAATGGCTATGCAACTGGCGGTGGACAACAATATTGTCCAAATTCACTGCAACATTGTATGGAAAAATTCGAGGAAAAATGTACTCTGAGAAGCCTATTTAGGTAAACATTTAAGGTTTTCAGGTTGTTTAAGGGCCTCACGGTATGCAAACATTTAAGTTGTTAGGCATGTTTAAGGACCCTACACTATGTAAATATCTAAGCTGTTAGGCCTATTCAAGCACCTCAAAAAAAGTGTCAATGCTCTAAACCTTTGGTATGTAAACATTTAAATACAAACATAAATAATAATAAAAGGACATATTAATATGAATTCAACAAATTATTGATCGCTATAGTCCCTCTACGCCTTCAACAGGCAGTAATAATAATAAAAACATTAAAAAACAACGTCGATGCTCAGAACTTTCGGTATGTAAACATTTTAGTAAAAATTTAATAAAAATTGAAAAAGAGCATCTAAGCTCAAAAATTTGGATATCTAAACATTTACAACATTGGTAACAACGAAGCTGACAATAAGACCTCCAATATATTCTCCAATGAGACAATGACATATAAGGTTTTTTTTATTATATAAAAAATAATGATTTTACTTCTATAGTACAAACAATACAGATGATGCGAAAATTTATAGTCAAAGGACATATTAATGTGAAGTCAACGAACTATTGATCGCTTAAAATAATAGCAGTAAAATGTCAGCATAAGATTGTAAATAGAATAATAATAGAATTATAACATCTCATAAGATTGTAAATAAAATAATAATAAAATTATAACATCTCATAAGATTGTAAATAATATAATAATAAAATAATAACATCTTATAATTAATAAAATGTATAAGATTGATATTTGATTTCTCAATCCATTAAAATGTGAATTAATATTAAATCTAAAATAATAGATTGAAGGCCCGCATGGGTGTAGATGGATTGACAAGTGTTGTGTAAATGGAAGGAAATTTGTAAAATGAAGTCTCATGTTCGATTCTCACTCGGATTTACTCGTGCACCATTCTTGCGGGCTGGATGGTTGCACCTGGGGTTATAGTGGTAGCGGACGAGGATCGAACCCGTGTCACGTGAGTACGAGAACCACTAGTTGCCAATTCCCCCAGTACAAAAAAAAAATAATTAATAGATTGAAAAAAAAAATATTATAATTTTTTTTTTAAATCTATTATAATAAATTAAAAAAATAATATTAAATTTGAAAAACAATATTTAATACAATTTCCAAAATATTACAAGTATTGATATAACCTTAATATATGCAACAATAAATGTTATAAGTTTTTAAATGTCTTAAATGTTCAATATATTTTATGTTAGGTAGCTAGAGAGGTAGTGTAGGGGCCCAGAGGGCCCATAATGATAATAGTGGAGGTCATTCAATGTAAGGTAGACTAGGACCACTATATTATTAAATACGGCCCACTATGGTAGTTAGATATAATAAATGGGTAGTTACATATAATTAATGTAATAAGACTTCTTAGAAGGTTCTACTTCTAGAAGATTCCTCCTCTAGAATGTTCGTAGGTGATGGTAGCACTATATAAAGGGGTTCAAGCAATGTAACGGGATATGAAGAGAGTATTGTATTTGAAGCTAAATCTCATTAGGAGGATGCCCCTCGAAGAGGCAAGTGAACGAGAGATGATATCTTCCATAATAGGATCCATTGTATGGTGTTTCCCTACCTCAAGGGTTTTCTATAATAAAATTGTGGTTGTTTTATATTTTTCTCTGAATCTTAGTGGAGTTTTTGTATAAAAGTATTTTTTTTTTAACAAGTGGTATCATATCACTTTCCTTGGCCAAAGAAGGGAATAATTTTTCTCTCTTTTTGTAGAATGTTTCTAGGGAAGAAAAAGAGGGAGGCACACTTCAGGTTTCGATATAAAGCTTTATGAGACGAATTTGGAAAAACAAATTAGGTATTTGAATTCCTCTTGGAAAAATACCCAATTTTAAAACAACAAATCAGTTGAAACGAAGTCCAGAAAGTAAATTTATGAGCATTTTAAATTCAACAGATTTTCAGGGTTTTTCCGGAAAAAGCTGTGATTTTTTGCAGTAATTTATTTTTAAACCCTTGTTGTAATTTTTGGGTTTTTTTACGATGGAGACATGAGTTTTTTAGTTCATAACATTTCATAGGGTGCTCAAATGGCTATTTGATCTCAAAATCTCAAAGATATTCTACAGATGACTGAACCATTCAAAGCCCACTTGTTTGATAGATTGTATGGCACGATGCATGACAGATTGCATGACCTTGCACATGGTCTCAATGATATTTTCTGTAGTATTCAAGATTCATTGGATAACATGCTTCAAATATTTCTTATGGTGAACATCAAGGATGAATATAATCAAGAAATATATGCTTGGTATGATTTTGAGACTGATTGTGATGATTGGTATATGGATAGTTGTCATTTTTGGGATGACAACCACTTCCATATTTTATTTGATAACTCTAGTCCACCTTCTGTAGAGCACATCAATGTGACGCATCAGAATCTAGTTATGGTTACCAGTGTCCAACCTGCATATTCTACAATGGTATACTTCTTTCCAGATTCAGCTTTGACCCTTTCCCCCTATGTGGATGGATATTCTTATTTGGATCCACATGATAGGTGTCAGTATTGGGAGAATCATTTTCAATTGGATATGGGGTGCCAATATCTTCCATGTGGCGTTCACATGAGAAATTGGACATGGGACCCTAGTTTACAATGGCAGTTGGACTACTTCATCATGGTGGCTTGAATTTTTCAATGGAACTCTGGTTCTCTAGTTTACTTCAACACTATGGTCCACACTTATCAATGGGAACCTGGTATATGGTTGTACATCAAACATTGAGGACAATGCTTTCATAAGGGGGATGGAATGTTAGGTAGCTAGAGAGGTAGTGGGGGGGCCC
>JASDQU010882660.1:11458-45751 GCA_032191745.1 Picea mariana
CCATTCAAAAACAAATACTTGGAAGTTCACTTTACATCCAATATAAAGCATCACATGTGCATTGCACTTTACATCCAATATATGACATCACATATATTTATTTCACTTACTTGAATTTAATGACCTTATTTAATAGATGTAGTAGTTATCTAAGATTAAAATTCCAAAATTAGGTTATCTAAGTTTGAAAAAAAAAATTGTATTGTATACTTTTTGAGTGATTAAAACTCAAAAATTAGATATAAAGTAAGATTGAAAAAATTGTATTCATTCAATTAGTCAACCAATCACAAGTGTACTAAAAGTGATACAAATATTATGAAAAAACAATTATTTTATTAAACATACATATAATATTGAACAACAAAATCAATATTTATAATCTAAGAACGATAAAATACCTTAAAAAGACTAATAACACACAATAACACTGCCAAAATAAGAATTGAATCTTTATAAATATAGTAACTACTTATTGGTGTATTGGTGCATTGCATTAAGGATGTAATGGGATGGTCTTTGTCTTAGCAAAATAAATTTCCACAGGTCCTTTGACTTTGAACTTATTAACTTCGAATCTTATCCATTTTCCTTCCTCAACGACTCCAAATCAAAATACATATATTACGTCAACTTCAAATCAAAATACATATTTTCCTCACGCAGATCAACTTCACAAGTGGGCATGATCCCATCAACTAGCTGAGAGATCCTCTAACGAAGGAAAATGCTTATATATTTTCAATTTTAGTCTAGGGTTTCTCAATTCAAATAAATAAATAAATTATAGAATTTAGCACAGTCAGCCTCATGGGCATCAATGTTTACAGTATTTTTCGGAGTAAACTTTGTGGTAATAAACCCGACTGCCAACTTTAGCTTAAAAATCATTTGAATGCTGAACGAGATTGAATTGTGCAAAATAACAGCGACATGTTTTCTCTGCAAACTATCTTCAGCTTAGCAAGTTCAGCGTTAATTGTTTTCCAAATTTTAATGAATCTAATTTTTAGAGAAATTGTCAAATCAATAGATTTGAGTGATTATTTTGTATGATTTTAATATCTCAAAAATTTTGTACCATAATTTATTTTTGTAATTAAAAATAAATTTTAAACAATAAAAAAAATAGTGATTTTTTATAAATTTAGATAACCTAATTATAACTGGAAACATCAAAACATAAAACAATTACATAATACATAAATATTTTGAAAAAAATGCAAATGTTCAGACCCAATTAAATTAAAGAAAGCCAAGCACTGTATACAAAATACTGCACTCACTTATGGTCTGCAATTTTAACCTAAATTTTTATTTTTTAAAGTTTTGGTTTCTTTTAAGAGATTATAATGATGATGATGATGATTAACATTTAAGAAGTAGATTTTTTTTTTGATAAATCTAAACGTTTAAGGAATTGGTTTCATTTGATAATTTTAACAATAAACTTTGTTTTTAAGAATTTTGATTAAAATGTTACAATCTAATCTTTTTAAGAATTAATATTTTGCAATTTAAACAGTAAAATTTGTTTTTTTAAATTTTTGTTCATTTAAGATGCTATAATGTAAATGTTTTAGATTTTTTTTTTCCATTTTAACTAAAAAAAATTGTTTTTAAGTTTTTTTCTTAAAATATTATAATCTATATATTTTATTTAAATAGTTTTTAGTAATTCAAAATAATGAGAAAAAAAACATAAACATATAAATATCATTTTAAATTTAAAAGTTCAATTTACATTAAAAATAATTAATAATCCAAAATTTAATTTTAATTTTTTTTTATGATTTCTTTTTAAATTATCCTTAACCCATTAAACTATTAAGAACTTCTCAATTTTTATAAAAAATTTGACTGTGATTTATTAGCCCACTATACGTATATAATATATCATGCAAATACGTTCATCATTACAGATCCACAGAAATTTAAGGTCGAATGTCAAAGTTATTCACCATTGTTCTGATTGTCGTCTCATTTAATGGTAGAGAGAAGGTTTAACCATTATAATAAATGCCTTAACGGTAACACGAATATTTAGAGTTAACCATATACTAAACAATACTGATAAAAGTTGTGATAAATAATAAATAACCTTCCTGAATGTGCAAGAAATTCACAATCAAGATTATTTATTTATTTCCAATCCCGTCAATCATGAGAAATGGGAAATAAAATGAAAGAGAAATTAAAATCAAAAGTTAATGATTAATTTTTTTTTGGGTACAAACTTATTAAATTTTTTCTTTTTCACAATCATGTTAATATTGAAAAATGGAAAATTAACTATTTTTCACAATCCTTTAATCTTGATAAATGGAAAATAAAATAAAAAAAGTTTCACAATCCCTTAATCTTGATAAATAGAAAATAAATAAAATTATTTTTCACAATCCTTTAATCTTGATAAATGGGAAATAAAATAAAAATTTAATCAATGTAAAAGAAAAGTTTGATAGTACACATTGCATTATTTATTGCAATCATTAAATAATTAGATATTAAATATAAGACGTATTCATCATGATAGTCTTTTCATATAAAAAGATGTTTACTAAAGCAGGAAACATTACATTTTTAATAATAATGAAATTTTATAATATTATGTTAATAATTATAGATGTTTAAATAATTGGATTATTATGTTGTTATTTTTTTTTTTATTGGGGGAATTGGTAACTAGCGGTTTTCGAGAATGGCGCACGAGTAAATCCGGGTGAAAATCGAACATGAGATTTTTTACAAATTTTCTTTCATTTACACGGCACTTGCCAATCCGTCTACACCCGTGCAGACGATTAATATGTTGTTATTTGTAACAATACAAGTAATAGATTTAAATATAATAAAGTTTTTGGAAATTATTAATTGTTGTTGTAGTTGATGGTTGAATTCTATTTTATTAGGATAGTTTGGTAGATTTAAATGTAATTAAGTTTTTGGAAATTATAATTATTATTGTGGTTGGTGATTGAATTCTATTTTATTAGGATATTTTGGAGAAGGAGGATCTTAGAAATATAGGAAAAAATTAAAATGGTTTTTTTACCTATGTGTTATCAATTTTAGGAGGTGAAACATTTTTCACATAGAGACTAACGTTACGTTTGTGATAGTTTGGAGAAAAAAATATTAATTTAGAAATCTTAGATACCAATTTTGGGAAGTGAAGCAACTTTCCTCACATATACAAACATTCTATATCTATTACACTCTATATCTATTATAGTTTGGAATTTGAGTATTTAATTAATAATAATAATTATGTTTTGATTATTTAATTAATAAGAATAATAATGCAACAATCAAAAAAGAGTGAAGGGAGTTTTAACTAGGTAGTTCATAAGGCACACTACTTGTTAAGGTTTTGCAAATGATGTAGCAAGCTAAGTGGGCTTGATTGTGGAGAAAACTCCACAGTTAAGCGTGCTTGAGCCAGAGGCGTCTTGGGATGGGTGACCACCTGGGAAGTCTTGGTTACCGGGTGCAAGCCCTGGAAGTGATGATTGATTCTATGTGATTCATTTCGTTGGTTTCAATCCCATTTCTTCAACCCTCTGAGCATCACTTGATGCAATGGGTGCTAAGTGGAATATTCAAATCATGAGAATTATTGGTCACTTGCAACTAATACTCATGGATATGGGTCATAGATTAATGACTTACACTACACAATTAATCCCAAAAATAATATCTAATATCTTGCACTGTGCTAAGAATCAAAATTACTTCAATGTTTCAAGTATACTAAGAATCAAAATAACTTGAATGTGAATATAAGTGTGAGTGGATGACATTACAATGAAAAAACAAAGTAATAGATGAAATAGCGAAAACATTTTCAGGTAATCTAATATTGGGGTTGAGACACAAAAAAAACTTTGATTATTAATGTATAGTTAGAAATGAATTGCATAAAGATTATTCAAAATCTATTTGAAAATGTTTTTCTTATCATAATATTGTATAAAAAATCCTATTCCATTGGATTCAATGCATTTTACATGTTTTTGAGGTCATCCGTTAATTCAAAAATCTTCAAAAGATGAAGGAAACTCCAAAAATAATAATTAAAATGGTGATCAAATTGAGATATAAAACCTCTAAGATTGTTTCCTAAATTATGTTAGAAACATTCATCATAAAAAAAAAAAAAAAAAATGATCATTCTTATCCTATGTCTAATTAAAACCTCTTGCGAAGACTTCACAAAGAAAGTAGTTTAAAAGATTCACGAGCATGCACTAAAAGTACTAGTATATTGTAGTAGATTTATGCCTATGTCTTTATATTTATAACTACCCACCTATCTTGTCTTGTAATATTCTTGTGATGCTTATTTATTATGTTTAAAATGAAAATTGTTTTTATTTGTAAATGAAAGGATTAGGTGTGAATCCTCTCATAAGATTACGTTATCCTATTCATTAATATTATTATAGAAAAAAAGGGTAAAGTTCCATTCTCTCATGGAAGTATAGGACTTCATAAATTCCGAAGTAAAAATGGTCAAATGGCTAGGACCACTAGTTGAGGTTAGCAAGGTAAGTTAGATTTTACCAAGACTTGATTATGAAATCACCTAAAACCATTTTGATTTGAACATTGTTAGAAGCGATTAGTATCCTCCTCTTTTTGTTTTAATGACATATTCAAGTACCAAAAATTAGTATAAAGGGAAATGGATATAACACACAAATTAAGATGAAGTGATACTAGCTCTCAAAACTTAAGGTGGTGTACCTTATGAATTAGGGATTGCCTGGTTGGTAAAGTATCCCAAAGTTTTTATTCCCTCAAGAGACTTGTTCACTCTTCATGGGTCATTTTTCTTATATTTGCATGTCATTTCATGCAGTTGTGGCTCAATGCAAGTCCTAGGGAAATTTGATATAATAGATACTCAGAGCTATGACACCATTGTCAAAGGATTATTTTCATGAATAATAAAATAATTCCCTTCACAAATTCACTGCCCCTCAACTTCCTCTCCTTCTAGTGTCAGTTTCGTTCTAGCAAGCATCAATTCAACGGTCTTCTTTTGCTCTGATCAGGACATTGGATCTTCTCTACTCCATTGTGACCATTCGTTTTCTAGGAATACTTCCCAGGTATTTTTTTTCTTAGATTTACATCTTGGATCTTCCTTTTATATCGTTACATGCATTTTCTTCTGATACATGAGCCTTTCCTCTCGTGCCAACATGATCTCCTTCTCAATACTGTCTCATACCACTTTCCAAATGCATCTGTACATCCTTCCTCCATAATGTATGTTGTTGGTTCTCTCGAAACATCTCCTCTCTTTAGTTATTTCTCTCATACCCAAGGCTCAAAATTCCCCCAAGTTCTCCTTTCCTTGAGAACCTTTCCTATCCTTTTTTGTGTACTCTTTTTCTTGCATCCCCTTCGTGCATTCTCCTCTGCACTCACTACTCAAGAAGGTTCTCGGCCTGTCCTCTTCCTTTTTTCAGAAGAAACTTGAGTCAATCCAGAAAATGAGGTGGAAGTATCATTCTCCTCTATCAATTCTCCTTACCTATATTCATTAGGGGTGGTTGGTAGTTCAACTACCAACCCCCTTCTCATTAACTGATTTTCTTCAGTTGCAATATAGATGAATAATGACTATTTCGTCCACATCATTCTTCAAGGTGACTTGGGATATTTTACGCTTGAATCCCCATTCTATGCCCCCTTACTAATCCCTCTCATGGTATCATGACCAATACTTTTAAGGCTTCACGCATCAGTTAGCTAGTTGGAATTTTCTAATTCAACATTAATACAATTACAATGTTCATATTCCATGGCATGGAAATCATTAATCATGATTAATTACATATAATCAAGATTTTAGGAATGGGGTGTTGCACTAGTAATGTTAGAAGTTTTACTATTAATGTTGGAAGCTTGACTCAAATTTCTTGAGTATTGAAATTCTCTTGCATAGGGTTGAAGCATGGAGACCACTCTTTCAATGATAGATACAAATTTCTCCAAAATTAGTTTTGGCTCCTAATGTTCTCCACATCATTCCTATTCCTAAATATGAACATTAATAAACGTTTCTCCAATAGGTGGTAAGTTGGAAAATACCTGAAAATGATCCTCCATGGTTTGCGAACCCAATCAATGAAAACAGATTTAGAGATGAACCTACCAGGGCCAACCTTTGTAATTGAGATCATGATCTAATAATATATATTCTCCTAACAATGTTTAAAATTTCCCCTTTTTCATTTTTACTACCTTGACATTCTTCTTATTTTCCCTAAAACATGACTATGTCCTCCCTTGATCTACATTAATTGTATTTACTGAAATATTAACCCAAAGCCATAGATGTAGCTCATCCTCATAAAGGTTCAAATATCCTTCATTTATAAAATGTGTCTAGTGACAATACTTATCCATGGATAAAAACTTGAAAATCGAGACAACTGCAATATGGGGATGTTGGATGATTTCACTTATTATTCTCATGGAGGATTAAAAACAAACAATGTAAATTCATATAGAACCTGTGTCTCTTTTCTTAAATGAACCTATGTCACTTTTATTAAATTAACTTATCTGAGTTGATGAGAAACCTCTTGTCTTCCATTAACATTCAATGCATGGTCAATTCACCCTTCTCTATCTCCCTCCATATAATGGAAAATGAAAAAGAGTGAGACTTTGTTTAAAAACATTGAAACATTAAAAAATATCTAGGCATTTCATCAATCAACTTATCTCCACATTTCATTTTCGTTTCCCCTTTATTTCATTCTTTTTACATGGTTTCATTTAATTTAATTTAATTCATAATTTTATGATTTTTTTTTTTTTGTAAGTAAGAGGAAAAATTATATTAAGATCCTTCCAAAGTCTGGAGCATTGTTCCAAAATACAGCTAAGTCCAGGCTACAGTTGTTGGACTGCCCCAACATGGGGAAACCAGTCCAGCTAGCCCTTCCAGGTTTTTGAGAAAACAAGTCTAAGCTGAAACTATCATCAAAAGAGAGAGCATTATTTGTCCTATCATGCCTAGTAGCTAAGTGAACAAACATACAGTGAAATTAGACCGTTGGCTTGTAGTCAGGCCAGGTGGCAGGGAGGTCGCATGGCCACGACTCTTCCACGGATGGCAATATAATGGCCATGGAACTAAGCTGCGGGGCTCGCAGAGAGACGGGGAAGGTCATGGCAGGCCGAGGGGGAGAGGGGTCCCCAGAGGTTCAATCAAAAGATGTTATCAGAGGTATCCGAGGATTCCAAGGAGTACCTCGCTCGATGTCGAGGCATGGAGAACTTGGTGCAGCGGACCAGGAGAAATAATTGCATGGAGTGAGGTGAGCAGACCAGGTATGGGTTGTGCCTGTGATGAAGCACAGGGATTAATCTTCGCTGCCCAGGGGATGCTCCTACTGTCTGCGTGCAGGGGTAAATGCAAAATGGAACGTGCTTCTCCATTGAAAATACGCCAAGGGGAGGTCTAGTGCGTTAATGTGCCCTCCCATCGCATTAAACTGGCTATTAAACCCGGGGTACGTTGATGGGCTGCGACATAGGCCCATCACATGGCTCCATGCCACGCCGCTCCTCAGACTCGTGCAGCTCTCGCCCCGTCATTCGCTCTGACACCCCATCCGGGGCATAATTTGATGATTTAATCATATGTCATTTCATCGATTTAATTTATAATTTTATTATCTAACTATATACCATCTCAATAATTTATTATTTTATTATATCTATTTAATACTTATCCAACCATTTATCTCTCTCCTCTTTTAATTATTAATAATTTATTATTTAATTATATCTATTTAATACTTATCCAACCATTTATCTCTCTCCTCCTTTAATTATTTTTTTATCTCGTTTCATACAACAATCCAGACAAACTATAAAAACATACACATGAATAATTGATATAACTTGAACTCAACTCATGTATATAAAATGTACATTTAGTGTTGAATTGTGATGGTAATACCATTTTTTTTTAATGCAATAGAGATAATATTATATGACTTTTTTTCCCTTCTTTATTGATAACATGATGATGCTTCATTAATAACTTTTAATATCAATTTGAAATTATTAATGGAAGACATACTCATGAATCTTACTTTCAATTTGAAATTATTGATAGAAGACATAATCATGAATTAATTTTAATAACATGATAATGTTTTGTTAATAACTTTGATGTATGTTGTAATAATATATCAATATAATGTTTATCTAAGTTGTAATTTTAAAAATATTAATAATTAGATATATTATTTTTTTTAAGCTATTGTAATTATTAAAAAAAACTATATATTTTTTAAATAAAAAATATTATTTATTATTATTTTTTTATTAAATATTATTATTATGATTTATTTTTAAATTCGAGAATTTAGGTTTTCATAGTTACTTACACTTAAGTTATTATGATCAAAACAAGTTTGGAAGTTTGTATTTAAAGAAGACAAATAGTAGTGACCATTAAGGATGAGAATGATGAAAAAGAATTATGTTGTGAGAAAATGTTTGATCTCTAGATTTAAGTAGCTATTTGTGTATAATTGGAGTGCCTCAAGAGTTTTTAAATAGGATAAAATTGTTTATGCATTTAAAAATGAAATTTAAATAAAGAAAATTTTGATATCTTCCATATTTATGTGGTTGTATTTTATGAAAAAAATCCAAAAACCAAAAATGTAGAGTAGTTAGACAATGCCATTAATGCTATTAACACCATTAAAATGAAAATAAATTAATAATAATTTTTCACATTGTTTATGATATTGTTAATAAAAGATAAGGGAATAAAGTAGAGTAAGTAAAGAGAAAACAAATATAAACCATGCAAAATAATGGGTACAATAATGAGAACAATAATATTGGTGCAATCCTTACCCTTCCCTACTGAGGGGTTGCGCGACCTCCCGGTCTAGGATCATTCAAGTCACTAAACCAATGGTTTGTTGGGATCCTAATGGGAACCACTTTAACTTGACAGAGGCCCTTCACCTTCTCGGCATAGGCTGTGTGGCACCTGCAGACCCTCTCTTTAGAATTTTTCAAATCTCACCACCAACGGATGCTAGATTTCCATGGTAAGCCCCCTCCTCGATGTGACCATGGACTACGACCGTGGAATAGCTCCCTTCGCGATCCAGTGCTTCAGAGATTTTGCGAGCTTCTTATTCCCTTTTTCCCGATTCCCAAATCAACGAATTCTCCGTGACCAAATCTATGGTCCATGTTCCTCTTACAATCAACGATTCAGATCAAACTGCGAGTTCAGACTTCGTGAGTCCTCTCTTCTCCCAACTCTTCTTCTCCCTATTTGCGAATTAGAGAAATGTTGATTCAACTATACATGTCCTATATCAATGGACGGCTAGGATTTCTTTCACTCCCAACTCCTCGAGTATTATCGTTCTTTCCTTTTCTCTGAAGGGTTCCTCCCCTAAAGTACGTGGATCTCTTCCATCTTCCCTTCCAGATCCAATGGCGTGGATACAAATCGCTGTTCATGACTTCACAAAGATCCATGTTTGCTCTTGGAAAACCTCCCGAAGTTCCTACTACCGAACCTCTCGATCTTCTGCCACTTGTCTCCTCTGACGATGGACGATTTCATGGTCTTCGGGGCTTCAGCAAGTCCTCAACCCTTTTCACACTTAGCGCAAATTTCTCTTTCGAGACTTAGGCTATTATCGAACTCCTTCTTCACTCCTTGCATATTTCTACGCAGACTCTACTATGAATTTTCTTGGCTTGAAAACCTTCAAGGTTCCCCATTCCACTAAGTCCTTTAACGAACTTTCTCGTTCCCTTATGGAAAATTTTTGCTCTTCCTCTTGAGCTTGTACGATGGATTTGTGTCTCCTTGATGCACTCCTTGTTCTCGACTAATTTTTTCAATGACTTCTCCCTTAGCCTACCTGATCATCTTAACACATCTCCTTTCCTTTGTCGATGCACTCTTGAAAAACCTTCCTTCCTTAGAGTGTTCAAAAACCCTGGGGTTTTCTTAAGGATTCCAACACTTCCAGTCGTGTTTCTCTTGTACGCTCTCGCACTTTCTCTATGACCTCCTAGCATAGTTTTTTAGAGTGTTCAGTAACTATGGACTGTGTTTCCTCCTACACAATCTTTCTTTCCAAGGTACTTAACCACCTTGAAATTTCCTCCCAAGTATGTGAATTATCCTGGTGTGTCATCCTAGAAATATCTCTTCTGACTCCATTGAGTTCAGACACACACTCCTTGTGTCGGCTCACAAAGTTTCTGCTCTCTGTTGCGCACTCCTTGCACTTGGCCTAGAGAACCAGACCTAATCCACAACACTTGCAGATAGAAAAATGTATCTCTATCCATGCAGACAATTTATAACATTCATCTACAACTCAAATACATATAAATCACATTCATAACACAACATCCATTACACAGAAATTGATAACATGAAAAACTATCATTTTCTATTAATGGTAGAATGTCCACTTACAATATATGAGTTCGAGCTACAATTGAGTCTCGGCTCTCTCCCTATATCCTATGCATTTCTCCTCATGACTAACTCTATCTACTGGAAACAATACAAGAGTTTATACAAGAGGGGCTCGACGAGCTTCCCTCCAAGCTAAACTAGTGGTGTCAAATTACCATTCAAAACACCTATCTAATGGGAAAACTACAATGATGGAAATCTTCTCCAAATCGGATGCAGATCCCTCCTACCGTCAACCACTTAATGGAGACCTTATCTCCAACTTGTGCAAAGGCACAACTTGGCTTTTATATCTTGTCATCATTAAATGCATCGATCATGCTTTTGATTCTTGAGGAAAAATGAGAGGGAAACGCCTATACCTTCTTTGAATGTGCACCATGCATGTAAATCAACTAGCACATGCTCAAGTGGAGTGATTCTCTTGCATCATACTCCACAGATATGAAAATCACGAGCTCTCACTCTTGAGCTTTCCAAATCGGTTGAAATCCTCTTAGATTCAAAAATGAAACTTGCATCATCCCCGCTGCTCGTGCAAGTTTCATTTTTTCTAGGTTCTCCTTGCTGACCATTCCTTCTACTGACCCCAACATTAGCTTCCTTATCTCCTCAATCACCTCATCCATCTACTCCATCGGTTGGATCTCCTTTTGTATACTAGCTTGTTGCACTTATTCCTTGTCAATGGGTAAACCACATTGATCCCCGAAGTTATCTTCTCCATCTCTTGTGGCCCTATCTTGCCAATATGATGCAACTTCCACTCCTGCAGGATCCTCATTATTAGGATTTTTCTCAGCTATTACTTCTAACAGATTGACTCCTGTCATTTCTTCAGCTAGTTCCTTTCTATATTCCTCCAACTACAACTCATGCTGGTGTATCTCCTTTAGTATGACGATCTTATGGAAGAAACCTTTTGGTTATGGGTTGTCTATCCAATCCTCTAGTGCATTTAACTCCATCTCCCACTGGGTCAGTAATCCAACTAGGTGTTCTCCTTCTATTGGGACGGACTCGAATATCTGCTCCTCCTTCATGACAGTCTTAGTTTGTTGTCCTTATATCATATCTTCAACATCTGTGCTAACCTCTCCTCGGTTGCTTGGCAGAAATATCTCGACTCCTCCAATGATCAGAATGGTCCTCTGATCCTTCTCCTCGATGGGGGAATTTTTTAACTTCTCATCATCTTCATTCACACGGTTCACAATTCCGTGTGAATCTCCATCTGAGCGAGGTATTTCTTCTGCTTCCTCCTCATCTGTCAACACCCTCTGATGTGACCTCTTAGCTGATCTCATCTCTCCTCCCTTGCCCACTCGAAAATTTGGGATGTCTCCTCTACCCACTTGGATGTTTATGAGATCCATTGATTCCTTCTCATTTCCCACTTGGAAACCTATAGGACCTCTACCAGATGTCCTTCCCTCATCACTAAGTTTTTCAATGCACCTCGACCACCTTTTTAACACCCATTTCTACTCTATGGATAACAACTTCCAAACAAGCCATTTAGTTACCCTCTTCAAAGGCCATTCATACCTTTAGTGCACCTTTTCCTCATGTTTCATCTTGAATGCTAGCTTCTCTATTTCTGCTTAGATTTCACTGAGCTCCTTGTCCATATCCTCTTTTCTTCTCTATGAGTAGACTTCTCCTCGACTATGCTCATAGCTTCCAACGACCATCTTGCTTCACCTACAACTTATCACTCACTGCACACATTGCAATAGTCTCCCCACAGCGTATTACTCTGTCTCTCTTCACCTTTTCCTACAATCTGCAGACAATCAGGCTTTGATACCACTCTGGCACAATCCTTCCCCTTCCCTCCTAAGGGGTTGTGTGACCCCCTGGTCTAGGATCATTCAAGTCACCGAACCAATGGTTCATCAGGATCCTAATGGGAACCAATTTAACTTGACACATGCCCTTCACCTTCTCGGTGCAGGTTGTGTGGCACCCGCAGACCCTCTCCTTAGCATTTTTCAAATCTCATTTCCAACAGACACTAGCTCTCCATGCTAGGATTCCTCCTCGTTGTGACCATAGACTATGAATGTGGACTATCTCCCTTCGTGATCCCGTGCTTCAGAGCTTTCACGAGCTGCTTACTCCCTTTTTCCCGATTCTTGATCGACGAATTCTCTGGGACCAAATTTACAGTCCACATTCCTCTTACGATCAATAGTTGAGATCAAATCGTGAGTTCAGACTTCGCAAGTCCTCTCTTCTCCAACTCTGCTTCTCCTTATTTGTGAATTAACGAAATGTCGATCCAAATCAACGTGTCCTATCTCAATGGATGGATAGGATTACTTCGGCGCCCAAATCCTTGGGTATTCTCCTTCTTTCTTTTTCTCTGAAGGGTTCCTCCCTCGAAGTACATGGATCTCTGCCACGTGCCCTTTCAAACCCAATGACCTGGATTCCAATCGCTCTTCACGACTTTGCGAAGATCCTTTTTTTCTCCTAGTAAACCTCCTCAATTTCCAAGTCCCGAACCTCTTGATCTTATGCTACCTGTCTCCTCCTACGATGGACGATTTCATGGTCTTCGAGACTTCAATAAGTCCTCGACCCCTTTGCACACTTAGAAAAAATTTCTCTTTCAAGACTTAGGCTATTTTCAAACTCCTTCTACACTCCTTGCAGAGTTCTGCACATACTCTACTATGACTTTGCACAGCTTGAAAACCTTCAAGGTTCCTCATTCCACTAAGTCCTTTAATGAACATTCTTGTGCCCTCCTGGAAACTTTTCACTCTTCCTCCTGAGATTATAGGATGGACTTACGTCTTCTTGGCACACTCCTTGCACTCGTCTAAGTTTTTCGATGCCTTCTCCCTTAGCCTACCTGAACATCTTAAGGTGTCTCCTTTCCTTTGTCGATGCACTCTTACAAAGCCTTCCTTCTTCATAGTGTTCAGAAACCCTAGGGTTTTCTTAAGGATTCCAACACTCCCAGTCATTTTTCTCTTGTACACTCTCGTACTTTCTCTATGCCCTCCTGGAAGAGTGTTTTAGAGTGTTCAGTAACTCTAGACTGTGTTTCCTCCTACACATTCTTTCTTTCCAAGGTACTTAACCACCTTGAAATTTCCTCCCAAATCTGTGAATTATCCTAGTGTGCCCTCCTGTCAGTCTCTCTTCTGACTCCACTGTGTTTAGACATGCACTCCTTGCATCGAATCACAGAGTTTCCGCACTCTTTCGTGTACTCCTTGAACCTATCCTAGATAACCAGACCTAATTCAACACACTTACATATAGAAAACTGTATCTCTATCCCTGCAGACGATTTCTAACATTCATCTACAACTCAAATGCATACAAATGACATTCATAACACATCATCCATTACACAAAAAATGATAACAGGAGAACCTGTCATTTTCTATTAATGATAGAATGTCCATTTACAATATATGAGTCTAAGCTACAACTTAGTCTCGACTCTCTCCCTATATATTATGCATTTCTCCTCCTGAATAACTCTCTCTACTTGTAACAATACAAGAGTTTATAGAAGAGGGGCTCGACGAGCTTCCCTCCAAGCTAAAATAGTGTTTTCAAATCACCATTCAAAATTCCTGTATAATGGGTAAACTACAATGATGGAAATCTTCTCCAAATCGAATGCATATCCCTCCTACCATCAACCACTTAATGGTGACCTTATCTGTATCTTGTGCAAAGGCACAACTTGGCTCTTCCATCTTGTCATCATTAAATTCTTGGATCATGCTTTTGATTCTCGAGGAAAAATGAGAGGGATACACCTTTCCCTTCCTTGAATGCGCACCATGCATGTAAATCGACTGACGAGTGATGAGGTGGAGTGATGGCCCTGCATCAAATATGTAAAAAATAAATTGCGATGAAAACATACCAAAACTATAGATATATGATAAATATATAATAAAAAGTAATAAGATATCATAATAATTTTAATAATAATGATAAGAGATCATGTATTAAGAGAAGATAAATTGAGGTGTGGAAATAATAAAGTGATAAAGCACTTATTTGATATGATAGATATATGATAAATATATAATAAAAATTAATAAGATATCATGATATTTTTTTTTTTTAAATATAAATGATTAATATTGTATTTATAAAAGATCACTGGCCTTGCAGGAAAGAAGTACATAGAAAAAAGATCCTAAGTCTAATACTAGGATTTATCGTATCAGATTCTAAGTTCATTTTTCTATGTTTCCAGTTATACAAAAAGACTACATTCCATAAATACTTATATGAATAAATTCGCACAAATTGATGGCCTAATAATTGACAAAAGAAACACATGATTATATTTTATTTTGGGATCCACTTCTGGTCATCATTGATTGTGTTATGAATGATGCATTTTTCTTCTTCCTGGCTATTGTCCAAAACTATTTGATAGGTGGTGATGTTGTTGTTGATTCAACTATCCCCGTATTTTCCTGATCTCGAGAAATTGTTTTCTTTGGTGTTGTTAATGATGCTTCATATTTATCGGCCTCATTTTCTGAGCTTGAAAGAGGTGGGGAGTTGGGGAGAACCTTTCTTTCTATACTTGTATCAAGAGTATCTGAAGCCTTGAAGCTTTCTATTCCCGGATCAAGAGAACTTGAAGATTTACTCTTTTACTGAGGGACATAATTTGAATGATTCAGAGGTGTCTCCTGAGTATACATGCCTTTGGAATGGGGCACTAGATCTACATATGTGGAATAAGCATGGCTCAAAGAATCTCAGTCTGGAGAATATTTCTGGTTTCTTTTTATAATTAGTTGGTGATCTTCATTGGATTTGTCCCACCAGGGGTATTTACGTTGTTTCTTCCCCGCCTTCCTATTTCCCTTAGTGCATTGAGCTGATATGTGCCCTATTTCAAAACAAAACCTGCATCATAGGGAGATTCTTTCATAGTTGAGCTTTTCATTCTAGGAGTAGTTTTTGTAGCCCAAAATAATTTCTGCTGGAAACCCTTTGATCAAATCCATTTTGACACAAATTCTGACATATGAGGTGATGCTATGAATTACAGTTTATTTACTTACAAAATGAAACTTTCCTAAAGATGATCCAATATCTCTAAGAGAAGTTTCACCCCAGAAATGCAAGGGCAGATTCAGAAGTATGACCCAAATTGAAGTAGAAGAAAGAAAAAGAGTAAGAGGAATGAAGTAAGAAGTCGAGGGCATCATACACAAATTTGAGTTTCCCCAAAACCAAGGGAAAGAGTCAAGGATCAGATCTTGATCTGTTGGAAGATCAAACTCGATAATGAAGAAACCTTTTGGACAACGGTGAATGCACACATATTCCTTATTGAGAGGCTCCCAATGGGATGAGATCCAACCATTGAGATCCACAAGCTGCGGCCAAATCCCATTGAACTGATAGATTAAATCATTTTCCCGAAAAAAATCTTCTTCATATTCAGCTTCGTGACCCATGATAAGAGAAATTGTTGGGGATTCTTGAATCAAGCACATAGAAAAGGGGGAAGAGAGGGATGAGAATTGAGATTTAACAGCCTCACTGAAAGAATCTAAGGTGCTACTAATAGAAACAGAAGGAGGAGGCACACACGACTGAACAACAAAGAAAGGTTAAGAAGAACCGCTACAAAGACTAGATCCAGATCCACGGTGAATGGAAGCCAACACCTCCATGGAAGAGAGAACAACTATGGCCAAGAGACCGAGCTACAAAAGGAAAGGTGACGAGGGATAAAACCCTAGTTACAAATACAGTTGTAAAGCACAAGAGCAACATCCGTCTCAAATACCTCCAAAAAAGACCATGAATCAAAACACATAGATGATAATGTTAATAATAATGATAATAAAGTAAAATAAATTAAATTTACACGAGAAAAAAAGAAGTTAATAGAGACTTCAGAGAGATGATTATACTAAAGGGAATAAAAGGTTATGATTACATATGATTATTATACTAAAGGGAATAATAGGTTGTGAGTACAATATTAGATAAAATATGGAACCAATTTTCCAAGGAGACAAGATGAGATCAAATATTATCCGTTTAAGATCCAATATTAGTGAAGAATTTAAATTAAGATATAATATTAATGAAAGATTAACATAAGTTTAAGATAGGAAAAATTAGATATATTAATAAATTTATAAGATTTGATTAAAATTTGATAATTATTTTAATAAAGGAGAATAGTAATGATAAAAAAAAAATGAAAGAAGTAAATTTGAAAAACATAAAGAAACCAGAGATGTAGGAGGTTATTGATGGAGGTTATGTATCGATTCTAAAGAGTTTCAAAACCTCATACATAGTGTTTATCAATAAAAAAAAATTATTAATATTTTTAATGTTGATTAATATTATAATAAGATATTTCATTGAACTGTTTTTTTGAAAAGTACAAAGTTTTGTTTTTTTAGGAATATCAATATAAATTTGTGAAAAAATCCAGCTATGTTAATATATAAAAACTTTGTACTTTTATATTAACATGGATGGGTTTTTTGTCCCTACAGATTTTGAACCGATAATTTTAACAACACGGAGCACCTTAACAACACACGCTGTTATCGACTGTTCTATACCTTAGAGACCTATTTTTATAAATATCAATATAAAAGTGTTGAAGAATTAATCTAAAAATTTAAAAAAATATTTTGAAAATTAATTTTAATTAATTTTTAATTACTTATTATTTTATAAGTAATAGTAATTATGGAATGCTATTTTTCATAGAATTTTCATAAAATTGAAAATAAATAAAATTAATATCAAATTGAAGATATTTTTTTAAAACTTACTTAGTTTTATAATATTAAAATTTCAAAAATAATGTACATGCAATTTTTTTTCCATTTAAAAAAGAGTCCTCAATCTTTTGACTTTTTAAAATATATTTTCACTTTTTGAAAGGATTCATAGTAACTAAGTATGATTATGAAAAGGAACTAGTTCGTTATTTGAATATGATTTATATGGTTATTTAGACGGGCTGCATTGACCACAAACTCTTTAGAAGAGGAAATCCCTATATTCATTTCTTCAATTCTATGAGTGAGATGATCAACATGTTTGGTTGTTGATTTATGTGATTTTCATCAATTTCATTATTCCATTGTCGATTTACCTCACTTTATTTAGATAAAAAAAAATTCTAGACAATTCCATCTCTTTGATTTTTATTTTTGTCCATTTTTTCCTGGGAGGAAGAGGTATTCAAACATATACAACTAGCTCGTAAATAATATGGAAAATAATATATCTTACACTAAATGTCATAATCCAAGAATTGTGTGTATTTAAAATCTTTTCATTTGAAAATCATTATGTTCTAAATACCAAGTCTATTTCAATACATATATTCACATATGTACATTAAGCTCTTAAGACTCTCTCCATATTTGATTTTATGCACTTGCACAAAGTATTACTAATATTCTAAAAAATGGATAAATAACATAAATTCATGGAAAATGGGAAGATGAACACAAAGGGACACTCTTAGTGAAGGACATACTCTTAAGATCAAAATATGGGAACCAAGGGGTTATAAAAGGTCTAATAGATCTTATCCAGAACTATGGACTCTCCTCCACACCTTTAGCATGATTGAACAATAAAAATAACTTTAGAACTCACTTTTCTTTATCTAAATTATGTGGATCCACAATAACAATGCCAATGTAGAAAGAAAATACTCATTAAAATTGTAATTAACTGAATATTTTTCATATTAAAGATTTAGTTGTGTGACCTTTAATGGTGTTATTTCCACAATCAACACTTTCTCATCATATATATAACATAATTTCCAACTTAACGAGAACTCCACAAAGATCGTGTTTTTTGGGGGGTCAAGTTATTTACCTGGTTTTTAAAAATGGTGATACTGGTAGCACCCCGTCCATTTTTAGGTCGCTTTTTGATATTTTAAATTTTCAGATACATAATGTTGCCACTTTTTTTTAAATGTTTTTTTTTCATCTTTTTTCAAATTGTACAATTTTGTTTTCTCAATAGTATTTTTTCATCTATTTTCAAAAATTTTTAATTCTTTTTTTGGTTCAATGGTGTTTTTAATCATGTTTCCATGCTTCATCCAATGTTAAAAATGACTTACATTTTTTTTTTATTCAGTGGTGTCTTTAATCATCTTTCCATTCTCCTTGGTCATCTGAACCCGAGGGTGATTAGTTCCCAAATAATTGTTTAATCCTATGACTCCTTCAAAGGGTCACTTGTATATTGTTTTACTTGAGTAGATTGCAATTAAAGGTATAGTTGAAGTCTTTATAGACTTGAATCCAAAGTGAATAACATCCTCTTTTAGCTTCCTTATGTGTTATATGACATGTCTACATTTAACATTCTATGTGAGGAAATTCATGTAAAAGAAACATAAGAACATACTACACATAAGAGATATGACACTTCCCTTGATAATAAAGTTCACCCGATGTGGTCTACATCTCCGGGTCGTGCTCCAACGCTTGACCGCTTTATTCTACTCATTGTAATGATGTCTCTTCTTTACAAATTGTATGGTGACGAAAACAAGAGATCTAAATGTGACCATGAATGTTTACAAGCTTCACAAGTTCTCATGCTCATGAGTCATCCATGATGTTGACATGGACATTATTCCCACATACTCAATACATAAAAAGAGGAATAATAAGAAATGACCCCCATCATCATGGAGCCAAATAATTCCTTAGATATGTTGCTTAGACCCAACAATATATGCAACACATACACAGATCCCGAAACTACGAGATTCCTGACTGCTGCATTGGCCACTTATCATACAAGTGCCAAAAATTCTTTCTGACATGTAGTTGAACCATATATGTGCAAGAAGAGAATAAAGGAAGAAAATAGAAGGAATACGTTGGTCTTGTTTCCATGCTCCTTTAGACCTATATCAAGCATACTATGCTGCAACATTTAATGATAAAACAACATCATGAAAAACATGCTTACATTGAATTCTCCAGAATTTATCCAATTGATCGAAGTCTCTTTTACCGAAAAAAACCTCTCCATTTTATTCGCATCGTTGAATTACCCAAAATCGACTGTCAAATCGTCTCCATCGGACACTGTCACCTTCAGGCCTTCTCTCAACCTCTGCATTGATCCATGTGCAACTCTGCCATTAATGCATTGTACTCTACCTTGAAATCCATGCCCGGTATGGCCTGGGAAAATAGGCGTGCTTCCTCCTCTTATCATGCATTGGGATAAATCACCTTTTAATAAAAAAAACGGGCGGAGTTTACCAAATGGTTGTTTGGTCGAATGGTTGGCAGATGATAAGTTTGGCATTGTGGTTGAGGAAGTCTTGGGGTCAACCCCGTGGGCCTCCGCCTTTTGCCTACAAGTTACAACCAACACTAGAATGGTGCTAACCTTGGTGGTTGCTACTAACTTAGTGGATTTTAGGTGACCTAGTGGAACCACTGCTAACTATGGCAGAGAAGTGTCTGTCAGGCCAGATATGGTGAAGCTTCCATAAATTTTTGGTGGATCGTCGTTAGTTTGGCGGACCAAGAAAATATGGTGAGATATGCCACTAGTTTTGGTGGAACTACTCAAAGTTTGGCTGACTAGGGTTGGTTTTTGGCCAAACCCCCACATTTTAATTTGGAAAATTGGTTAACGGGCCCTCATTGGGCATTTTCCCCCTGCCACGTAGCAGCCCATGAATGGGCCATATGACGGCCATCCATTGGCCCACCTATTTTCCAAGTTATATGCTAATTGTACCTGCTGACTAGATGCCACTTGTCTCATTTTCCTTAGACCATGTGGCGTATCCTCAGTGGTTCCACATAACATCACTTGGGGGTGCCACGTCTCAAAATTTCAGTGGCCCAAAGTGCAGAATCATCATGCCATGTGGCATGTTGTCATTGGGCCACTTCAACATGCTCACATCACTATTATTGTGCTTTCTACGTCCTGTATGAATGGCATGTCACTTGCCATGTGGATGTATGGATTCCACATGATTGTCGCATCATGCAGGGTCTACCACGATGTTGTATAGACTGCCACGTGGCACTTTCTCATTGTTCCACATGTCGACCTGAAAATGACAAAAATGGGTGACACATGGCTGCCTCTAGTGCTGCCATGTCCTCATGATGACGCCATCATGACACGTGTCGATATCTGATAGTGTTGCGTACCCTTATTGTGCTTGCCACATCCTGTATGAATGACATGTCACTTGCCATGTGGTTGTACATATTCCACATCTCTTCCACATCCTGTAGGGTCTGCCACGTTGTTGTACGTACTGGCACATGGCACTTTCTCATTGGTCCACATGTTGTCCTGAAAATGCCAAAAATGGATGACACATGGCCACCTCTAGTGCTGCCACGTCCTCATGCTGATGGCATCATGACACATGTCGATATATAATAGTTCCATGTACCTTGTATAGACATTGATGTCATCCGTACGGATGTTTATGTTAGTAGTATGGATGTTGACTCATCCCTTCTAACTGGGATAGGTTTACCAAAACTTTGACTGCGAATATCTTTCGATCTGTAACTCTGTTTGACAAATCGTTTATGTTGTTGGAAATATTGCGACATGCTCTTTGCGATGATGTCGATTTTTCTGAGCTTTGAGGACTTTGAATTTTTTCCCTTTCTCATTTGTCGAGGCCATTGTGAGCCTCCTGGGACACTTCTGAAAATTCTGTGGTGTTCCCTAGATCCTTCTCGATCATGCCTCCCACCTGAAAAGGACTTTTGGTCTCCAAAATTCTTTAAATTATAAGTTTCATGTCCATTGGACTTACAATAAGAAAACCCATATCCAAACTACCTCACAAACCTAAAATTATCAACATGTGCAAGAAAATCAATGATATGAAACAATTATCACTTTTACACAATTCCATTCTATGGGGCCTAAATCGAAACATGTGATTTACAAAGATCGTCACTCTCAACTAACTCAAGGATTCTCCCCATTCATTCAGTCATTATGTTGAACATTTCCTCTTTATCGATCTATCCTTTCTCTTGTAGTTGGCTTCCTCCGGGTGGTGAATTTTCCTACGACATTTCCTGATTGGTTGTCTCCCTTGGAGGTGTCTTCCTGATCTTCTTGTTCCTCTTTGGACGTAGATCTGAATGCAAGGCCCAACATCTGGCCTCATGATGTCCATCTCTGTTACAATGGCTGAAATATAATTTCTCCTTCAGAGGTGTATTTCCCCTTCTCCTTTCTGTGTGTGGATAGTGATCTTCTATCCTCGTCTTTTTATTGGTTTCCATAACCTTCATGCACAAGGATTTTCTCTTCCAACACTAGGACACTGTGTGGTTATTCAATCCACAAAAAGTGCATTGATCTAGATTATTTTCGAAATGAAATGAGGGCAGAGATATAATAAAGAAATGTATAGAGATATATGATATATCCAATATTATAACAAAAATGTACGAGAGATGCAAACATAAACACATAGTGAAAATGTACAAAGACTGTAAAATACAGAGTGAAAGACTGGCTAGAATGGTGGCATCTTATCTCTAAGAAGAGATGTGACAGCTACTCGCATCTGTGAGAAGATGATTTTACAATGAGGCTCCAAAGACATTTTTATTAAAAAGAAAATCCAAAACCATGACCCTAGAAGATGAAAAGCCAACAATTTTGTGGACCCTGTTTTGGGTAGTTTGGTGTATCAACTTCTTGAGGGCATAACTTTGGCATATGATCTCCTTTTGGGGCACACGATAGCTTGTTGGAAAGTTATCATCAAGGAGATTCATTTTGGGAGCCCAATCAAATAATTTTGGTATAATTGAGAATATCAATACTGAAAAACCTTCATTTAGGTCCTCAAAATGACCTTGGAAGATAAAAACTGCTAAAAATAGCAAATTACCAAAATTGCCAGAAAGCTATTTTGAGCCAGTTGGAAAAGGTGGGTGGAAACCGATATCCACTTGGATCATGTATGGTATTTTATTCCACAAGTTATGTTGTATATTATTATCATTCTTATAATCAAATGGAATTTTAGAGTTTCGATATTTCTTATATCTCGGTGAATTATCTTTGGAGTTAGATTGGAAAAAAGAGTTGACCTCAGCTCCTACCTTGTGATGCTCATCTCTCCTTGGAGGTGTCTTGAATCCTTGACCATGAGAAGTTGTTCTCTCAACATGTCCTAAATCAGTTTCATCTACTGATGAACTATTGACTTCTAGAGTCTTAGCGACTATCCTGGGGTCTTCTTCCTGAATCGTTTTGGAGCTTTCTCCAAAATCCTTTGGTACATAACCTATCCAGGCATATCAAGGCTAAAACACTACCTCGATGGGATCCAGAAGATCTTGGCCATTGACTCCAAGGCCTCCTCCTTCATATCCCAATTTTCCCATCAACTTTAAGCTAATGCAAGAAGCATGTTGTTCAAGGAATTTAAAAGAGTCATCATCATTAATCAAGAAAGGAGATACACATGGTTTATTTACCTCCATCCCAATATGGGACTCTTGGTCTAATTCGTGGGATGTGTCCACTTTTTCCTAGTGTCAAGGATCAATGGATGATGCTTCTAGGAATCCTCTCTGGTTTCTAGATGCCTCGATGTCATCTTCACTTGATTTACAAAGTGTGCATTCATTTGCACTGTCATGCTCGAACCCATAACTGGTGAATTTTCCATGGTCACAAAATGGTCTTATCACCATCTCATTCCTGGCACCTTACCCTGTCCACATCTTCATGGGTTGTAACTGCTCCTGCAACCTTTGTTTCTCTTCCTATGCAAAATGCAATAATGTCTTCAATCCATCATTCTCGGCTTGAAGGATTTGGTTAAGCTCTTGAAGCTCATTGAATCACAACTGTTTTGGTGATCTCATCATCCTTAGCTTCAACACCTGCAATCGGTATCAATCCTCCTATGATACCACTTGATCTGAACCTGAGGGTGATTAGTTCGCAATAATTGTTTGATCCTGTCACTCGTCCAAAAAGTTAGTTATAGATCATTTTACTTGATCAGATTGTAATTAAAGGTATAGTTGAATTCTTTATAGAATTGAATCCAAAGTGAATAACAACCTGTTTTAGCTTCCTTATGTGTTATATATCATGCTTGCATTTAATATTCTATGTGCTGAAATTCATGAAAAATAAACATAAGAACATACTAAACATAAGAGATATGACACTTCCCTTGATAAAGGAGTTCACCCGATGTGGGCTACATCTCCAAGTCACTGCTATAGTGGGAAAACAAACTTATGGTCTACACTAGGGTTCTAAAGTGCAGACAGAGCTAATCATCTAAAGTCTCCTATTTTTAACCACTATCCCGACAACACCCCACATTCATATATAAAGTACAAAGTATAGGGATCCTGTAGTCTTACCTTGAACTCTGCATCTAGTGTCGATCCCAACGTTTTCGGTCGCTTCTCGACTGGAAATCGCCTCCCAAGGCTGACCTGCATTCACCAAAAGACAAACAAGAAACTGCGAACAAGCATTCTATATATGGATTAATGGGTTAGATGTCATAACAAAATGTAAATCGTACATAGAGATAAAACACATCATATGGCAGGATGACAAAAGTACTTCTTTATATTAATCTCATAATGTCACTTACAAAACAACATCGACGACTTCACCTCGAACCCAGTCCTGGGCTCCTCTTCACCAAGCTCCAACTGCTTCCACGTATCCTTCTTCTCTCACACTTCTCTCTAGAGAATAGGCATAGGTTTATGGATGAGGAGAAAGGGAAAGAATGGGGAATTTTGGCTCAAACTCACAATGTGGATGCAAATTCTTGGGGCAAGGGGGGATTAGGAAATAGGCAAAGTTTCACTGCTTTCATGCTTCTTCTTAGAATGGGACCCCAACACCTTCTTTTATATGCGAAAAATATAGTTATTCAGTTTGGTGATGGGCTATAGGAGGTCAATTGGTTAGGAAACTACCCAAAATCTCGTATTCCCTCACAACTTTTTATTTTTTGCAACTTTTGTGGGTATATGCGGGCTGTAATGGTGCATCTAGCGTACATACACATTATTGTGGTTAATAAGTAAACAGTTTTATATAATTTTATGCAAGGTAGCTTTGGCTATGATCACAAGGGTTATTGTCTTTTTCTTGCATAAAGGAAACAAGTTAATGGAAACCAATCAATTATTATGTTGGTATGAGTTATAGTTCTCTTATGACTATCATTATTAACATAAAGTTCATGGTATATTAGAACTTATACCATTATGAATTACTTCTCGTAATTAATATGTAGTAGTAGTTAAATGTCAAATAATAGTGTGTAAATTATATTTTTGAATGATTGTTTTTTATACTTTATCTGTATTCAAATTTATATATTTGCATATGCATCTGTAATTTGCTCTACCCTGTAACAGTTTTGGGAAAACATTAAGCACCATAAGGTGAGCCAATTATTGGCTCACTATCAATTATTGGTTCTTCCACATTCCAAGCTACTGGCTTGATAGATGAACTTTCCAATCGATGGTGTTGGAACAAGTCTGTTATCTCCTTCATTGTAGGGTTTTGGAATGCCGAAATTTCATGGTCAGGAGCAGGCAAAGAGACGTGTGTATTATTGAGTTGACAAAGGGGACGATGGGTCTTGAATTCGAGTCCCTTGATCAAAACTTTTCTTTTGATGTGGGTGTTCCATTAGTTCTTTATCCAGTTGATCATCCACCCGGTAAATCTCCATGCAATAAAAGACCACCTGTACAGTTTCACGGACTGATTACTATTAGCTCGATCCATAACTAGAACTTCAAAAGTGAGATTTTCATGGCAGATCTAGGTTTAATATGTCTGTATAGATAAGGGAATCCATCGGAGCCTGCATCTCTTTCCGCATCTCAACAACCCTACAATCAGAAGATCAAGAAACATTGCATATAATATATGGAATGAATTTAGAAGGAGCTATTGATTCCATTGAAAAAGAAGAGCACATGCAAGAAAACTACAACCTTGGAAAGAGCACGCCAGACCCCTTTATCTATCAAATCCTACAGCTCTTTCCACATCTTAGCAGCCCTACAATCGGAAGATCAAGAAACATTGCATATAATCTCTTACATCAATTTACAAGAAGATATTTATTCCATTAAAAGAACACATGCAAGCAATATGTGGCCTTGGAAGAGAACGCCAACTCCCTTCCCCATGGGCTTGAAGGTGAGCGATGAGGTGACCATATTCGTGTTTAGTCTAGGCCCCTTTGTTCCATTAAAGAGAATAGGAAAGAAACATGTGGCCTTGGAAGAGAATGCCATCTCCCTTCCCCGTGGGCTTGAAGTTGAGCAATGAGGTGATCATCTTCTTGTTTAGTCCATGCCCCTTTGTTAGTATGAGCTTTCTCACAGCACACAAATCTCCCCATCTTTTCATGAAGAGAAGAATAATGAAGATGCAAAGGTCCAGAACTGATGACCACTCTCAATGGAATACACAACCTTCATGGTGACCATAATGATCCTTCTCTCATGGTGCGCGATGGTGTGCAACTCTTGAAACGCTTAACAGGCACTCGGTGACAATTTGCGTGTTTTTAGTTGCATTTTTTTTTCTCTATCGGGCTTCAAAATTCTTCAAATAAGGTTCAACAATCATCTCATTAGCTATTGAGTTAATGTGCAATATTTATATCTGTTGATTCCTGTCATGGGTTTTAGCTGGATTTTTCATGGTAGAGATTGTTGTAATTTTGACACCCATTAAAGTGATTTTTTCCTTTATTTTTTTGTGGGTTATGGCAGGATTAGAGGGAGAATTTTATATGCCTATTGTTCATCATATTCTCTGTTGTTTTCATATTTTTGGCTGAGGTTAGTCTTATATATATTTGTTAATTTTTTTTTTCTGGTTTCAGATTTATTTATTTTAAAATGTTTAATGGGATGGAAGCCATGTAAATAGTTGTCTTTTGTACTTGATTGATAAGCATAGTTTCTTGGTCTTTATGCATAAATATATCACACCATTTAATTTATTCTTGATCATGTCATATTAGTAGATACAATGAAATCATAAGCAGATAAACAAGCCTTGCTAATCAAAACACTGTGAGTAGCCAATGTAGATCTCCCAAGCCAAACCGAGAACATTGTTCCCTAATAAGTGTGGCTTAGCTCAAAACAAAAAAGGAAAATACTTAAGACCTATTTATAAAGTAGTGGAATAAGCTACTGCCTATAAGTGTGGCTTGAAAACAAAAAAGGAAACTACTTAAGACCTATTTATAAAGTATTGGAATGCTTCCATCTTACTTGGCTTTTCAATTTCAAAATTTATTTAGGTTTAACTATGCTTCTAACTAGTCTCATCCAAGATACTCTTCCCAAACCTCCAACAAATGAGGCTTACATATTTCCTCTAAGTTTCTACCAATTGTTAGTATCAAATGAATGAACAATCAATGAGATCTGGAAAATGTAAATTATATCAAATCTACAAATATCAGTTGGAACCTAAAGAAATTAGATTTGGTCAGGGGTAATATTTTTTGCATGGGGTTTACTTCATTCTTAAAGAAACTTTCGAGTTAACTGGTCAGCTATGCCTCTCAATCCGATGAGTTCATCATGGTCGACAGACCATTAACTTGTCCCTAAAAAGGATCTATCTTCCAATGAAGGTAACAAAGAAAATGGTGTATTCAACAACAAACCATACCAAAAAAGTCCCCCAACAACTTTACCCCTCCACATAACATGTTTAACTATTTGGAAAAAACCACATAAGGACCATATTTAAGATAGGTGTGATGCAACTTGTCCTTCACTATTAAAACTAATCATAAGAGTTATAAAATGGAGAAGTATATAAAGTGTCCTACCAAAAATAGAAAGTTTCCTTTCATTTGAAAGGAAACTCAATTTACCCACTTCTATGACAAATGAGATGGATTTAGGTCATTGCATTTTACAAATTCTACCCTTTCCAATTCTTAGAACAATATCATTATAACAAATACATGATACACAAATAGCTTTTATTTCAATTATTAAATAATTTTTATTTTATTTTGAGACTACCATATAAAAAATATGACTCTTTTTTCTATCATGTGTGTGAAGTTCTATTTCACTTTCTATCCTGGAATTCCTTATATGCATGGACTCAACTAGCATGAATTGCCTTTCCATGATAGGAATTGGTGCTTTCTTTTCTTCATGCAAGCGAGAGAATACATCACATGCCGAAGCCCTTCTTCTGCATACTTACGAACATCTGCTAACATCAAGGAAATGAAAGAGAATAAATTGAACAAATTTTGCTTCACACGGTATCATCACAACCATGCCATACATTTGGCACCTTGAACCCTGTACATCTTATTGTCATAATGTGAATACCCATTGCATGGATTAAAGTTTTTGTGCACATGGAAGTGTGTTATACTGTAGACCTCACTTTGAGCCTCAACTACCAGAAACCATCCCGGTAAACTACTCAATAAGGATAGTCCAAGGAACCCGAGTGAAGGATGAGATATCATTATGAGATATGGCATGCCAAATATCATAAAAAAAAGAGAAGGAAATAAGATAAAACCAATAGTACACATGATGTCCAAAGATTTTCTCAGTGTTTCATATACTCCCATCAAGCGTTTGTTATCTCAACATCTCGTCCAACCGAAGTGAGAGAACCCAAATCCACTCCAAAACCAACAGTGCACATGATGTCCAAAGCAAAAAGAATGAGTATCGAGCTTTACAAGTAGTTTACAGTGAATGGATTTATTGATTATGTCAAAGAATCATGACCACGTTTTTTTGGCCTTGGTTATTAATAATGAGAATAGAAGTCATGAGACTGCATCCAATTATCCTTAGGTAATTATTGTAACTCCTAATTAAGTAAGGTGCTTACTTTCCATGTGCCCCAATGTATGTACCTAAAAAAGACTTGAACCTGGTTCTTTGTACATGTGAATATGAATCCACACCAAAATATCAAACCGGGTCTCCTGTGAGGTAGTCACATACTCTAAATCCAATACATTCAATATACCCATATGCATGAATCTAACCATGCCAACTTGATATCAGTACTCACCATCATATGCAATAGACCCAAATGCATGAATCTAAATATGCCAACTTGATATGGGCACTCCTAAAATTTTGTGAATATCCATGTTGGTATCAAGAAACTTCGAAAATAGTATACCCATGTAAGGGAATTTTTCCTTGCCACGGGAAGTGAGTTTATTTTTCCTCCTATTTTGTGCACAAGGAAATCCAACAGTTTGATGGAAAATCTGTCTGAAAGACCCAACACATATTTTCTCTCTCAACAATTAAAACTACAGTCTGTGATGAGAATACAACAATAAAGTATGATTGGATCACTCTTCTAACATTTCTAAAAATAACAGTCCTCTCACAATTCATAAAACCACTCACATAAAAGTATATCCATGGCTCTAATATCATGTTATCAAATCAAAGCTTTGATACCATGTTATAATCAAAGCTATAATGAGTTTCCTCCATGATGATTATATGCATATCATACTCGTTTCCATTAATTGATTGACAACATCTTTGAAGAATTAAGCATGGAATCACATTTGTTTCATTTTTGAACATATAGAAACAACGTGCTACTAATCATTTGATATTCATTCTAATCATTGATTTAGCGTGTAATTTGTTTTTTTTTAAAGATTTTTCTAACGAAGAAGTGTTCTTACCTGAGAATTTTAAAGGACAATCTTAAAGGTGTATTCTTCTCTCTATTCATCAACACCTTTCAAAAAGTCAATTTTGCTTTATACTCAAGGCAATAAATCACTAAACTTGTGGGGAAAAAAATACAAAGTTATCACCCAAAGCAAAGGAGATTGTTATAGTGTAAGCTCATTTTAGTTGCAATATTTTCACAATTCCAATTAACAATAGTGATATGAAAACTTTCCTCAAACACTAAGATGTATCTTAATGTTATCTATAAATAGATTTTTGTAGATTTTGTTCAAGACATATAATAGGTCTTCATCAAAATAGTGAACCAACCTCAAATATGATCATTTTAATTGTAATATCTTTATGTTTATCATTAACAACATTAATATGAAAATTCCTCTCAAATTACTTCGGCATTCCCATTCGCCCACTTATGGGGTATGCTAGTTATTAGAATAAGATTATACATAAATAAATGTAAATTTTTATCAAATAAACATTTCACCAAAACTGCATTTTAAAAATTAATTATTATCATGCTTAACATATTTTATTTTCAAAATAAATTTTAACTAAATTAGAGATTTTAATTTCAAAGTCCACACACTCAATGCGTCTAAGAAAAATTTAAATTTAATATTTATTAAATTTTAATTTCAAAGTGTAGAAAACACTTTAGAAAATGTGAATATTAAGATATCTGAATAACAACATGCCCGTGTGAAGGGATGAAAGAGTCATACTCACTCTGGAAGTACAAAAAAAGAGGCAAGCTAGTTTATATAATATATATAAATTATATATATTTAGTTTATATAATATATATAAACTATATATATTTAGTTTATATATATTATATAAACTATATATAGTTTATATAATATATATAAACTTATATATAGAAGTGTGAGCCACGAGGGCGATGTCGGGCATTGCCCCAGCCCCCGGGGGTCAGGTTGTGGCCCCACATAACCACGGCCTCTCCCGTAGGGATTGGGGCCATGCCCAACATAGCCCCTGTGGTTCTCACTTCTATATATTGTTTATATATATTATATAAACTATATATAGTTTATATAATATATACAAACTAAATATATAGTTTATATATATTATACAATTATAGTCTATATAATATATATAAACAAAATATATATAGTTTATATAATATATAGAAACTATTTTAATTTTTTTTTATAAAATTTAATTTTTAAATTAGTTTTTAAAGGTTTTTAATGTATTTTTTTTGTTTGGGGTTAATTTTGGGTTTTTTCATTATTTTATTTAGTTTTTTTTTACTTGTATTAGAAAATTTATTTTAGGATTTTTATATTTTTTTTTTGTTTTTTAATTTTTTTAAAGTGTTTTTGGCGATAAATTTATTTTTTTACTTTTTTTTTTCTTCCTTTTCTCTTAGTTTTTATAAATAGTTTTAATTTTTTGTTTTATTTTTCTATTTGTTTTTTTTTAAGTTTTTCTTTATTTTATTTTTTATATAAATTTGTTTTTATTAATTTTAATTGTTTTTTTTCTTAATTTTTTAAGTTTTTAATTTATGAAAAGAAATTTTAATTATATTTGTTTTCTAAATATTCAAAAATAGTGTTATTTAAGTACAATTATTTTCTATGTATTGAAGTAACAATGAACAATGTATTAAAAATGATGTGTTTTACTACATTCTAAAAGTATGGAACAATAAATTAATTAAGGAGACACAATTACATGAAAAATCCTAATTTCAAAAAAGTAAATGGAAAAAAATATTTATAAGATTGAAAGGAGCATGGAAGAATGACTAAAAACATTATTGAATAAAAAATAAAAAATAAAAAAAATTGAAAAATTTGACAATATATGAAAAACAAACATTTAAAAAAATAATTTGGAAACATTGTGGATCGAAAAATTTAAAATATCGAAAAACCATCGAAAAAGGGAGGGGGGTGCTACCGGTAGCACCATTTTTAAAAACAGGGTAAAAAACTTGACTCCCCCCAAAACGAGAACTTTGTAGAGTTCTCGTTAAGTTGGTAACTATCTTACGTCTATTCAAAACCATTTTAACGAGTGTGATAAAGACAAGATCACTCAACAATCTTTTCAATTTTAAGGAGTCTGAAAAGAGCTTAACTATGGACTCGTTGTCTTTTTCCAAATTTAGTCCCCTTAGCCCAAAAAAGGTGAAATTTACTAAGGAGAACTTTTCCAGTGAGACGAATCTCCCAAGGTATACCTTTTTCCTCCTTAATCTACAGGCCGGAGAAAGGGGTAAACTCATGCCAGTAGATGTTTTTCTGAACCAATTAACGAGTGTGAAAGAACAAGGTCACTTGACAATCTTTTCAATTTTAAGGAGTATTAAAAGAGCTTAACTATGGACTCTGTAATGGATGTTCTTCTGGACCGATTTAACGAGTGTGAAGAAACAAACTCACTCTACGATCTTTTCACTTTTAGGGAATCTAAAAAGAGCTTAACTATGGACTCCATGGGGGTTCCTTTTTCGTAAATTGAGTCTCACAGGCCCGAAAAAGGGTTAAATCTATACCTAAGAATACTCTTCTAGTGAACCAAAGTTCCTAGAGTATACCTTTGTTGGTACAATTGACCATCTAGACCGAAAAAGGGGTAAACTACCACCAGAGAGAAGTGCCTTCAAATCTTAGTTTATCGAGCGTGAAGGGCATCAAGATCACTCGACAATATTTTCAAGTTTAGAGGTTGTGAAAAGGGCTTAAAAGAAGACTTGTTTGTTTTTTGGGAGTCCCGAGGGTGAGGCCAAGAGTAATAATATATTAAACATGTGAAGGCTCAAACTTGTAATCAATACAAGACTAAAAGGACTCCCAAGCCTACTGTCATTAGCAATGGCATGGACACCAAAATGCAACCAGGATCTACCTAGGGAATCCATGTGAGGGTAGGCTCTACCACTAAATTATGACACTTCTAGAGTAGCAATAATGGTTCTGTGTCACAATTCATTAGGTTCAATCCTATGGTAAAGAAATAAGGACAAGGAGGTGCAACAAGTGGAGGTGGAATCCTAACTTAAAGCACAAATTTGAAAAAAATGACTTTTCACCAAAGGACCACAAAAGTGCCCCAACTCTGAAAAAGTTCTCCAAACCAAAAGTAAAGTGTATCGTAACATCCAATGAGAAACTCAAGAACTACGTTACATGACTTTCAAGCCATAAAAAACGACAACGGGGGTCAAAAAATGATAAAAAGAGCCAAAAAAGTCTATAAATAGAAGCTGGAAGCTCATTATCACCATTGCAAATTGAGAATTGACCAAAAATCCAAAAAAACCCCTTTGTGAAAGAAGTTGATTCCGGGAGCTTCAGTGGACGAAACAAACTTCTGCTTGGACCAAGTAAGTACAATCTAGTCCCTCTTGCATTCCCAATTTTCCTTTTTTCATTTATTTTTGTTTTTTGGAGGGGCACACACCTTTAAAAAGGTCATCCCTACATGTATGCAGGATGTCCAAGAACAACTCATGTATGCACGTGGGAAGTGAAAAATCTGCCCGCATACATACGTGAATTTCCTCAATACGACCCGCATACATCCTCCAACATATGAATTTTTTTTTAAATGCATCATTTGACTCTCCTTTGAACTTGTCATTTTGTAGGATGTATGTCCATTGGAGAGAGAGAGAGAGCATGAGGACGTTGATTCAATGGTCGAGGAAGACCCTGTTATTATCACCGCATTAAAACAATGCAGGTTGTGTAAATTCTTTCGGTTTCCACTCATGCGGGCATAAACCAGGATGCTAAATGCCTTGGTGGATTATTGGCACCCAGATGGAGAGGATTTTATGGTTGAGGGACATTCATTGAATCCAACGACTGAAGATATTTATTTTCTGACTGGCCTCTTGAGGAGACAGGAACCAGTCAACCTTTGTGCTTTTCCCTCTGGGCCTCACAACATTTTTGAGTTGATCAAACAACACTGTGAGGTCAGAACAAATAAAGAGGGTTCTTAGGTATCGATTCACAAAATCACCAACCTATCAATGAAAGTGATATTTTTACTTATTGGGCAGATCATTGGATCCGTGGCTTTACATCAGGCCTCCTAAGCACATATGCATTGCGCAGTACAATGCTTAAATGCATGAGTGTTCTATTGGAGTACAACCATGCTAGAGTGCATGAAGAGACAACTCACAGAGTGTCGTGGGAGGAACAACAAGAACTTTGGGTTCAGACTATTCTTTGCTCTTTCTTCTTCAAGAGGGTACCCAGTCTTAGTCCCCGAGAGACTATATGGGGGCACGTGACCTCCTTCCCAGTAGTGTGCAAGTGGGTAGCATTGTTGCCACGACAGGGGGGAGGAAGGACCATCGAGGCCCTCAATGACATTATTTTTGATTGGTGGTCTCGATAGATTTCGGCTATAGAGGACTATGCCTATGTCGAGATCAACTTGTCGAGAGATCCTGACATGATCGTACCTCCTGGAGAAAAGTGAGCAGAATTAGGTACATTTTGTTTTAAAATTTAAAATTTTTATTTATTTATTTTATATATATCATTTTTTATGTGTACTAGATCACCTAACAACTATGTATATGTTATGTATAGATGTGGGACCAGTGCATCCAATTGATTTTGCACGCAGCAGGCATCGTCCACGACCAGAGGTAGTAGCAACAACTGTCGGACCAGCAGCAGCAGTGGGTGTACCTCCAGCTGGAGAGGCTGAGAGAGTTTTGAGACGAGTGGAGAGGAACCTTTCCACACTCACTCGTACTGTGACCATGGCCAAGATCGAGGATCTCCTACAAACTATGCAGCCTCATGTTGTTGGGGTGCCACAGACCTGGGTCCAGATATTTTGGTGTTTGGAAAACATTGTAGTCCACTATGGCAGGGCCAACCGACCTTGTGCTTAGCTTAGGGTGGACTGTTTACGTGCCAAGGGAACTCTTTGTATATTTTTGAGGGCATAAGCCCCACGTTATATACCAGACTCATTAGTTTTTGAGGTGCTTGCACCCAC
>JASDQU010882661.1:3768-15133 GCA_032191745.1 Picea mariana
TGTGAATAACAAAATCTAGAACAATAAAATCAAAAATGAATTTAAACTAACTATAAGTTCTAAACAAACATTGTTTATAATTTCCTTTCAAATATGATCTTAAAATTCTAGAAGTTTCAAGTTAATGGAGAAGAGAAAAATATTGATTTTGGTTTTTTACAAAATCAAACAAATGATAGATAATTCTTTTATTATTATTATTTTTATTTTGAAATGAGATGCAAAATGAAAAAAGAATTTAATTAATTAATATCACCAAATGATTTTATGAAAAATGAGAAACCAACCAAGATATTATTTGATGAAGTATTGAACCCATTATTCAGAATAGTCAAACTTGCTAATGAGCAAAAGAAAGAACACCTAATCATAATTTAAACGAAAGTAAATATTTGATAAAAATTAACGTTTTTGTTTAAATTGAGATTTCTATGCTCGTTTCTAAATTTTGACATATACTCTTGTAATGAATGTTTCATACTATAGTGAATGTATAAAGTTTGTCTCAAAGCAAGACAAGGTATGGAACTATTTTAAAAGGTTGATTCTTGTAGCTCATTATAATTATCAAGATTCTAATGGGCACCCTTTAAATTTTGTAAAAATTTAGGGGAAGTTGTTGGGGCCCAACAAGATCCCCATATCTCATCTACTCTAGTAGTGAGATTTAAATTGCCTGCAATAATGAAATTATTAGAATCCAACAACCTACAAGTTGCCACCTGCTGCCAGAAAGATTTCCTTTCGCTATAGGGCCTGTAAACATTGAGAAAATTAATCTGATTGTTACTCTCAAATAAAAAAACCGATAACAGAATACCTCCACAATAGATAAAATGGTTCATAACAAGCTTATATGGATCCCATGTAACCAATAACCCTATGGAAATTCCAACAGAACTAACCGCACATGATAGCCAGCTAGGGAAAAAGGATAACATAAACAACCATGCTTTATGTTCATCAATAAGAGTTTCTTGTAAGAATATAATGTTAGGATGTGTCTTATGCAACAATCTGTGCATGGAGGTGGCTTTCAAGGTGCCCCCCACCCCTCTAAGATTTAAGTTAAGTAGGATCATGGTTTATCCCTAGCAAGGGCTTTCATTCCTCTAAGCACCCCAATGTTAGTCATAAAAGATGGTAGGGAGACAGTATTAGGATGAGAACCTGATGATTTTTTACATGCACTCTTTGTTTTGATGGATGAGATCTCATAACTGAGGCCTTTTGACTAGGATAAATTTGATCCCAGATCCCCCTGGGGATTATGTAACTTCCCAGAGTGTCCCTGACGAATAGAGTTATAAAATTCCCTGCCTTGAAAGATGGGAAGCGAGTGTGGGCTATCAACCTCACAATGCAGTGGCAGTAAATACTCCAGTGTCTCCCCCAAGGAGCACTCACCAGGCTCTGATTCTATGTATCCAAAAATAAGGGAACAATCTCGCTTCTCCTCACTAGACCCATCCCTAGTCCCGAGATGGTATGTCACAGTCTCAATCCGTAATCCCCACAAGGGAGACGAGTTGCTCGAAGGCATGACATAAATGTGTCTTTCTTCTAAAGGGGAAGAGTTCACCAACTCAGGACTAGTAACATACCTATCCCTCACCGGAGGTAAAGGAATAGTCTCACAGGAGGAGGAACCTTCTCTATACTTTTGGGGAGGCTTTGGAGGTGCTAAACTAACCTCTAGGGGAGTGAAAGAGTCCATGGAGTTCCTTTCCCAAGTCATGAGCATAAAATAAAAGGAAGGACAAAGAAATTTTAACTTACCAGTAGCTGAGTCTTTTGTTGCAAGTCTTGAAGGTTCTATACTATCATTGTTGTCAACTACGTGAGAAAATGAGTCAACACCCAGTGAATCAAAACATTAATCCTTCCTGAGATGTGAGTTTTTGGATTACTCCTCCTCTGAAAAACCTAGAAAGTCATTTCACAAGTGGCTAGTTTTACGACACAAAGTACATCTAAAAGGTAATCCCAAGTAATCTAGCTTTTGACGGATAGTGTGACCATGCCACTATATGTCTAAAGAATTTAAGAGACATGAGTGTATGTCCACCACAACCAGTATCTTCCCTAGCCTTCTTTCAAGATCCTTCAGTGCCTGTTCATCAACTTTTATAAACCGGCCAAGTGCATTTCCAATAGAAGACATAGCCTTCTCATTCCAAATATTTAAGGGTAATCCAAGGAAAAGTACCCAAAGATTCCTATGTTAGAAATAATCGTTAACAGGATCAAAACTAAACCTCCAACACTTGAGCATCAAGCTCCCTTCATAAAAAATCCAGAGAATATCTAGGATATTTGAAAAGTCCTCCAATGATGAAAACTTAAATCCAAACCAACCTCTCAGAAGAAACAAAACCTCTGGTTCATATCCCAGTAATCAGACCCAAAACCGTTGAACCCACTCCAACATAGGCATAGTGTATCAGGAAAGGAAAGACAAGAGACCCACCAAAGTGCTTAGTGATAGGATAACTTCCTCCTCTAAGCCCAAGTCATCCCCGAAAACCATCCTGCAACGTGAGCGATTGGGAATCCAATATTTTGCAACAATCTTCCTCCATGGAACATACTTTGCAGCAGAGGAATGTTTAAAAAACTTTTGATGTTGACAACCACTTTTTAAATCCTTCCTACCCTATGTATCATCAACACTCGGCCTAGATAAAAGAACAGTGGAGTTAGTAACAAGCTTCGAAGGAGTGGTAGCTATGTGAACGCCCATTCTAGTCAAATCAGGGGTAGATGTGAATGTCAGAGAATTTAATAAAGTCATTGACGTAGTTAAGGTGATGGGTTTCTCTTCAAGTAAGTTAAAAATGCCTTCCATCCTCTAGGACTCCTCGTCAACTGCACTCATAAGTGCGCTGAAAACGACTTCTGTCATGGAAGCTCCCAACAACCATAGAAGGAGGACAGATAATATCCACTAGGGACTCCACAAGACAAGAAAAACATAAAAAACCATCCTCAAGGGAAGGCGCAACTCTCGTGATCAGTAATAGCACCTGATCAAAAATACATAATCATAGATGTCCATCTCACCTAAGAGATCACAATGTATAACATTGTTTTAGACTCTTAATGACTTCGGTGTCCCATCCTATTAGTTTCCACACACATGGTGAAACTTGACATCACCACTAGACCTTTGCCAAAGCTAAGGAAATCACCATTTTAGCTAGGAAATAGTTGCAAGTTTAAAAAAACTCTCTCCTTTACCATTTAAATATGGGGTAGGGTGTAAAACACATGAATTGTCTCTAAAGGTGTTAACATTTTAAATTTAGAAAATATTTATATGTTATATTTGTGTTCATAATTGTTTGTATAGAAACGTTGGTTCTTATGCATTAAAGAGTGTTATATTCAGAATGCATCATTAGTGTATGAAATTTTTTTATTTGTTTAAGAACATAAATAAAATATTGGATTTTTTTTTATTAGGAAGACTAACACATATTTTCCCTTRAAACTAGCAARKATGTGCCTATAAAAGAGTAGTAGTTGTGTTTTTTTTTTCACAAAGTCAACCTTTATTAGGAGTTCTTTACGGCATTGGATAGCTTTTCTATGAAATTKTTTTTTTCGTTGGAATCCGACAATATAAATTTATACGAATCACTATTTTTTGTTGTTTAGAATTCATTTATGAATGCAAAAATGGATTCAACATGTTGAAAAACTCCCAGGGCACTCAGATTCTACAGAAATAATCACTTAAATCTACAAATCCAACAATTTCTAATCAGATTTCGGGTAAATATCCCCGAAAAAAATCTTCATTTCATAGAATATTTATCCTACAACATTCTTTATTATCAAGGCATAGACTTATCAACATTTACTAGTTTATTAGACCAATTATTCTTGTAAAAAATCTTTAAAACACCTAATCTTGTAAAAAGGCCTCTTATATACTTGAATAAGGATCTTAAACATATACTATTGAAATTTTGGATTATTTTCACTTCAAAGAATAACATAACTTGAGAAATATTGAAAGGAAGGTCTTGAAAACCATTTATGAGAGGTTTGACAAAAGAGACCCTTAAAAGGAACAACCCTAAGGAGAAGTGATTTGGACTCACTACATTATATATTTTGGATTCACTACATTATATATAGGGATAAATCTATTTATAATTTTTTATTATTGTAATGCAATCTCTTTTTCCAATCAAATATATATAAAAGTATTAATAAAATGTTACTTTTCATGAATTTTATTTTCCTTGAATGATCCATTAGAGTAGAGGCTATTTTTCTTCTTAGAGTAGAGGCTACTTTTCTTCTTGAAGTGGGTGAGAATTTGGGTTTTTCATTGCAAAGTGATAAAAGGGTTTTACTTATATTATGTGATGTAGGTTTACCTGGATATATCATTCTCATCCTCCTATTTCTTTATCTTAATCATTGTTAGAAGACTCTTCAAAAGGATCACACTACAACATTTTCTACTTTATTTTATTTCTTTCTTTCTTTTCTCAATACAATAAAACACATATGCTCTTATTTTATACCCATAGTACACGACTCTACTAGTCAAGAGTGATTATTATTCACTATGCTAAAATTCTCTTCAAAAGAATACTTATCCTTTGGGATAAGCTTCTTGTTGTTTTGGCCTCTTTATTATATTACTTTTAGGGATTTCAACTTGGTTTGATGGTCTCTCTGATTTCCTTTTAGTATCCCTTATTTTTTATAAGTTTCATGATAGCCAAACAATGTAACCACATTCCATGTTCTTATTTTTTTTTGTTTTTCTTCAATTTTTCTTAAGTTCATGGTTGATTGAGTATTTTTAGCATGTTTGCACACATAAACTATTTAAACCTACATATTAATGTGGAAACAATAGTCATCCTAACTGGTTCTATTTCTATAACTTGCACCATTCTTATTTTTCTTTGATTATAGATTAACACTTTCATCTATTTTTCTCCAATGTAATAACACTTTTTTCCTAAAAAATTTTTTATTGTCCATTTTTGTTTTCAGTTTGACACATAAAACTTTTGATAGATTTTTCTACATTTTCTAGAGTATCCTTTATCCTAATGCCTAGTTTATTGATGTTTATGATATTATAGTTTAAAAAGTAACATTTTTCTACATTTTCTTGAGTATCTTTTATCCTAATACCGAGTTTATTGATGTTTATGATATTATAGTTTGGCAAGTAACATAAATGTGTATAAATTATTGTTTTTTTTTAAGAAAAAAAAACAATATTTTATATGTGCAATACACACATCAAGGGAACATATTATACATCATATTATGCAACAAAGACTAAAATATTTTTTTCTATCAAAATAAACTTAGATTTGTTTTCTTTTTATATACACACAATCATTAGACTTCACTATTGAATTTGGTTTAGTTTGGGGTGGTGGTTTTAAAATCCCTAGGCCCACCAACACTATATATATAGAGTTATATATAGAGTTGATTAATTAGGTAAAGTCCTTTGTAACATCTATATGAAATAAATAAGATGACCATCTTTTTTACAAAGGGTGGTACAACCAAAGGGGAAATAACATGAAGTGGTAACAACAACATTTCTCTCTCACTTTCATGTGTTGTACTTAATAAATACACACTTAATGCTTACAACTTTCTCAATGCTCAACTTTCTTGGAAATTCAATGCCAAACAACTTACCAATGTTAAGGTAACCCATCCTATCCAACCACATAATATGAACAAACATCTTAATATATTTTCTTTTTGTTTTCCACCTAGATGTTATAGTGAAATCTACCTATAGATAAGAAGTGAAAATCATCATTTAATGGGTTGATTCATTGACATACAAAGGGATAGACAATGTATTTATTTCACCTAAGAATAACATGCATTTTCAAAATTAAGTGCGAGAAGATATAAGTAACATACCCTACTCTAGAAGTTTATCCAAAGTATCCAATGATTTTGCATGTCTTTCTCTAGTTCTAGTGTTTCACCAAATAACCTGCATAATCACCCAAAAATAAATAAATTCCTCATTCTTTTGATAAAACATTAAATAAAAATTTGTATGAGTAAATTAATAATGTAATAATCTCAAGATAAGGTCCACAAAACCTCCTTAAATACACAAAAGAGATCCAAAAACATATAGATTTTGGGGGCTTGGGGGGAAGAAGATAGATATATATTTATTGAATGAGATTAACAACAATTATGACTACCTTGAGATTCCACCACTGTACTCATAGCTCGAAGACCAAAATCCCCCCTCCTCAGTCCCAAGTTCACTTCCATCAAACAAGCAGGATCTAGAACCATATCTTAGTAAGATAACCAAGTGAATGGTTAATATCTCTCACATAAGTCTTAATCACAATAACGTTGATTATAAACACTCAACAATGGAAACAAACTCAGGAACATGGATTATCACTACAATTCAATAGAATAAGGACAATTGCATATAAAAACCCTTCCCTTAGCTTTATCTCTCATGTTTATATATTCTTGAGGAGCTAATGATAGGATGCATGGCATGCAAAATATGCATATACAAGCCATGCATGTCTTTTGTATGAGACTTTTGGATTTTAAAAGTTTGTTGTTTTTAGATTTCCAAGTCTTTAAGGGGTTATGATAGGTTTTTTACCAGAAAACCATGACTGGTCGCACCTGATCTATGGGAAAGACACAATTGGTTGTTGTTTTTACTCGAATAAGCATCTTCTTGATGTTATTTTGATAATCAAGTGCTCTATGAGACAATTCTTATTGATATGAGAGTGTATTTTGGTATTTTTCATTTTTATTGGCCTATGGTGCCAAATAAATGTGTTATAGATGCCCCCAATGTGTGAGGTTAGAAGAGAATTTGATGGCCAAAATACATTACAATACCAACCATTGATGAGTGGACTAAGGAGGAGTTCTCTAGATGAAGGAAATAGGAAGTACCTATAAGAAAAAATAAACCAATCATATATAAATAATCCCCAATGAGGACATAGTCATGCTTAGATATATCAATATGCACAGACACTAACATGATACATTGTATATCCATGTAGAGTATAAAATGAAAGACCATAGCCATGAAAAAAACGCAGTCAATCTATGTCATAAAAAATCACAGCCACGGTAAAATACAAAGTGTATCTATGTCATGGTATACATCAAGAAAACACTTGGAATTAATGAGAGTGCAATCTAGTCTTCAAATTACTCATCAATGAGGGGAGAAAACATGCACAACTTAGGAAGGTAGCATTTATGGAGAATTCCCCTAGCCTAAGGTCTTCAATCCCAACTTTGTGATTGTATGAATATATATCATGAAAATGAATGAGTTGATGTCGAGCATGGTATGGATCATTTTATTACTAGTAATTAATTGAAAGTATTAAAAGACATAAGGGGACCCACCAATATTAAATATGGACCCCAAGGAACATAGTACAATCCAACAAATATGAATAAATGATCTAAAGTTGGATACCAGTAGAATCGATCAATCAAAGGTCAATTATGTTAACCCACAATCAATAATGAAGGAACCTTCCACTAATGTCTACAAGTCCCAAGGTACTCTTAAGGTTTCTAGACCATCATCCTATATAACGATTTGGTGTCAATAGGAAGCGGTCTATTGAAAGGAGGGCATTATTGTGTCCCACATTAATCAAAATGAAACAAGAACTAATACGTTTTTGTGAAAAAAAGAAACCATCAATTACAAAATGACATAGAGATGGATGACATGAAAGGTCAACAATACTTGCAGAATGGTCAACTCAGGCTCAAAGCATCCCTTGAAAATATAGAACAACATAATAATGACTTGGGTAGCGATGAGACTTACGAGACCAAGATATATAGAAACAATGTTGGAGGCACTRAAAGTTTCTCCATAGTGACTCAAAGAATAACCAATCAAAAGAGTACTAACTCACAATCATGGTACAATTCCTAGGAAAATRCTAAATCCCAATWGCAAGAAAATGATGTGAAAAAGGTACCATGTTTAAGGGTGACAATGACTAATAGCTTCCAAACAAACTAAATTTAAAAAATATCGAAATTATTTCCCCCTTTTTCTTTTTATGTTTTTATTTTTATTTTTTTGGTAAGCACAAAAAAGAGATAACTATGTGTATAAGATTGTTTCCAATATTATAGTGATCTAGTTAAATCCAATATTATCCATATTTATAAATCCATAGTAGTTTGGATTCCTATAAGAGAGATTGACTAATGAGGAAATTGGGTCTTCCTAGGAGGGACTCCATTCTATAAAGAACCCACACTTTCCAGTGGTGGTCATTAAGCTCATTGTTTCAAAATAATATGACAAGGTATCTTGGTTGTACTTAAGAATTCTTATGCTCCATTTGGAATTCTCTCCTCCCTTGGTAAATTGGATTATGGGAGGCATGACCTCAGTCTCTTTCATAGTAATAATAAATATTTCATCCTCTCCATTCTTCAAGGATTCCCAAGGACTTTGACAAGGATGTCATTTATATCCTTACCATTTTTTGCTAGTAGTAGAGGGGATGAGTCATGTAATCACAAATCCAAGAGAAGCATGTTGTTGAAAAATGTGCATGTAGAAAGAGGGGTCTCTCTCATGCATATTTTGTTTTTTTGATGATTTTTACTATTATATTTTTGGAATCTAGTGGAGGGTTAGCACCTTAAGTGTTACAAAAACAGGATCGTGGAGAAATAAAATAAAATAAACGGGGAAATAAAACACATAAGATACACAATACAATAGAGACATGGATATAATTGTTTTACCCAATGTGGGATACATCCACTAGATAAATTTAGAGTTCTTTCCTTTTTATTATCTAGAACACATGAAGAGATACAACCTATAGCACACATGTTGTAACTTCTTCTTCTTTCTTGCATAGTCTCTTCTCTTAGAATACAATATTCACTATCACCCTTAGCTGCAATACATTTCCCTCATACATAAAATAGGTTTTCCTTTGAGGTAAAAAATACATAAAGTAACTTCTACCGTCATATATATGACCTTATCATGAATGGTCCATATCGACTATGAAATTACAATATTTTACAATGCAATTTTTTCCAAAATTATGCTTCGGGGGTGCTTCCCCCAAATCCCCTTCCAGGGGAGATCCATTAATTTTGACCCCCCTTGGACCCCCGTGATGAAAATAGTGGGGGAGGAAATCCCCCCCACACCCCCCCATCAAAAAATGGGATCCAAACATGGCTAAAAGAAACCTTTGAATCAAGAAAATAATTAGGTTCCACAACCAACAATCTCCCACTTCGAGACTAATCACAACAATTCCATGAATACTATACCTATTGGACTATGATCCACCTTGGACCTGGAATTTTTTTCATCTTCACCTTCATGATTGAAGGCCAACTGAAACTGAGTAGGAACTCATTTTCACCCTGGTTACTACATTTGTCAACATGTCTGGAAGATTTTGGCTAGTATGTATCTTTCCAACTTCAATTGTCCATATTCCAAAAAAAACCATATGAAATGGTACCTAAGTTGTATATGATTATTATTAGAATGGAAGGATGATTTATTTGCAAGATGAATGGAACTCTGGCTATCACAATACAACATGTTATTCTCCTACTATTTCCCAATTCCTCCATAAACCTTTGTAACCAAATTATCTCTTTAGTAGCCTTTGTAGCAACAACATTCTTTGCTTCCATTATTGAAAGTGCAACAACCTTTTGCAATTTCTAAATCCAAATTACTATTGTTACACCTACAGTAAAAACATACCCTGTGGTGCTCCTCCTATTACCTTTATCACCTTCCATATATGAATCAACATATCCCTATAGAAAAATGTCTGAACTTCCAAAACATAGTGCATGAGTAGTAGTGCCTCTCAAATACCTGACAATCCACTTTAGTGCCTCCCAATGTTATTGACCTAGATTGTGTATTATGTGTTTTCATTTTCATTTTCTAATCCTAATGATTTTGTGATTTTCATAATCCCATAAGTGATAACAAAAATCATTAACATTGTATCAAATAAAGGTACACTTCTTGGATTTTTCCTCAATCTTTGTTCTATTTTCTTTATCAATATGGACAAATGCTTCACAACTGAAAGTCTTCAAAAATGAGTATTTTACCTTTCTACCTATCCATGCCTCCTGGAATTCCACCATCCAAGGATCTTGAAGGCCCTCCATTTATTAAGTAAACAACAATATCTACATCATCTACCCAAAATTGTAAGGGAAACTCTACATGCCATATCATATTCCTTTCACACTCCATGATTGTCATGTTCATCCTTCCTGACACACCATTTCCTTGTGGTGTTCATGGAACTATCTTCTCTCTACGAATCCAATGGTATGAACAATAATCATCAAAATCTTTGCTACAATATTCACCTTCAGTGTTCGATCTGAGACACTTCAACTTTTTTCCTTTCTCATTCTCAACCAAATCTTTCCATTTCTTAAAAATTTCCAAAACATCGTATTTTTGTCGAATGTAATAAAACCAAGTTTTTCTAGTTGGATCATCAATAAAAGTAACATAATAATGGGACACACCAAGAGATAATGCCTAAGCTAGTCCCCATACATATGTATTCACAAGATCTAACTTTTCACTCTTCTTTTCCTTTCCAACCTTGAGAAATATGACTCTCTTATATTTTCCATAAACAAAGTGCTCATCGAAATCCAAATCAATTTGTTTAAGATATGGAAACAAATTCCTTTTGTTAAGTATCTGCATCCCCTTTTCACTCATGTGTCCAAACCTATGATTCCACATTGTTGTATCCACTCTTGTAGAAGATAAAGAGATAAAAGAGTCAGTATTACGATTACATAAATACAATTTACCTACCTTCTCTCCTTTTTCTATCACCAATGATCCTTTGGTGAACTTCCATGTCCTATATATAAATGTAGATATACATGCTTCAATTTCCAACTGACCTGTTGAAATTGTATTTTTTCTTAGACATGGAACATGTCTCACCTCTTTTAACAGCCATTGGTTTCGATTCTTTTTCTTTCTTTGTACCTTTCACATTCCAACAATTTTACATTGTGCATCATCACCTAAATGAACCTGTCCAAAATCACCTTGAATTTAATCTTGTAAATATTTCCTATGGGTTGTGGCATGAAATGAAACCCTTGAACTCACTAATATTATCTAAAGAAATAATCAAATAATATTTTAACACATCACCTGTAACATTTGCTTCTTGATTTTTATCATGTTGTCCATCTCTTTGTTTCATTGGAGCTCTACAATATTTCTTCAGATGCCCTTTCTTCCCACAATATAGAACTCTATCTTTCCTAGTATGGATTT
>JASDQU010882663.1:2129-23976 GCA_032191745.1 Picea mariana
ATTACACTTTAGTTCTAAAATAGAACTAGACTCAAGACTTTAGTTGCAACTCAACATTACTAAAATAGAACTAGACTCAAGACTTTAGTTGCAACTCAACATTACACTTTAGTTCTAACATAAAACTAGACTCAACACTTTAGTTACAACTCTTGACAAGGCAATTCGAAATTTTCTTCATGGTGGATAATGTTTACACATGCCAATGAACTAGATCAATACAATTACATCATTTGCAATATTAAGAATATCGTTTGTTTCTAGCTCATAGGAATTTTACATTCAACCTAACTTTTGTTAGATACCTTGACTTTTGCTCATGGCTCACAAGGTTTGACTAGGCTCACAGAGGTTGTATGTTCCCCCTGACTTTTGCACTAGTCTGTCTATGCTCACATAGGTTGTACGTTCCCCCTGACTTTTGCACTAGACTGTCTATGCTCACAGAGGTTGTACATTCCCCTTGAATTTTGCATTAGACTCACATAGCATCTCGTTCGTCCTAACTTTTGGTTTGACTCACAGAGGTTGTTTGTTCCCCTTGGCTTTTGTCAATACCTCACAAGACTGGTTGATTCTCCAAATCTCCCTGGCTAGCCTCAGGGTGGCCCATATGGCCTCTCATTGGAGAATGACTGTCGATGCTTCCAAATTTAACAGTTTACCCATGATTCTGTTGTTGTTCATGAAATTGAGGAGCCCTCACAAATTGTTTCCATATAGAAAGTGGATCATCATGCACGCTTGTAATCATTTTCTCATTTTGTCCAAGAGTCTCCTACCAATTTATTACTTTCTCACTCATATAAGTTAAGTAAATTATGGCATGAGTGATTTGGTCACTTTATTGCTATCTTCAACAACTAAGTAAGAAAAATATGGTCATCGATCTTCCACCTACCTCCTACCTCCTTTGTTGATGGTGTTTGCATTGGATGTGTTCTCGATAAGCATCCTCAAGATACTTTTAATAAAGGAAAATCTTGGAGATATTTGGAAACTCTTCAACTTCTTGCATTCATTGATAACTACTCTAGGTGCATTAGGTTTTTTAAAGAGCAAAAGTGATGTTTTTGACAATTTTCTTATGTTCAAAGCCTTAGTTGAAAAACAATATGGAAAGTCTATCAATTTTTTACGGACAGATGATGGCCATGAATACGTCAACCATAGATTTGAAGACTATTATGCCACTAAAGGAATTCAACTACAACATAATTTTGTGCCCTACTGTCCTAAAAAAAATGGTGTCTCTCAAAGGAAAAATCACACCTTGAAGGAGATGGCCACTTGCATGATCCATTCTATAGGTGTTACCCCACAGTTTTGGGCTGAAGCTATTAATTGTGCCAACTATGTTCAAAATCACCCACCTCGCAAAGTTTTCCATGGAGTGAACCTAGAAGAAGCTTAGAGTGGATTGAAACCCTCTCATTCTTTGGGTGTAATGAGTGGGCCTACATCCCCAAAGAAAAATGAAAGGCAATGGACATAGAAAGTAATCCTTGCATATTTGTTGGCTACCTGAAAGATGTTAAAGGGTATATATTACTTGATTCCAACACTTATGAGTTGATCATTAGTAGGAGTGTTCAATTCGATGAGCATTCCCCTCAACATTTGGGATCTTCCTATGATTTTCCTACTTTTGAGTTGACTTCTTTAGCTAATTATTGTTCTCTTGAAGAACGATGTAACGAAGTTCTTCCCCCACTTCCTAATTGGGGTCAAAGAAGAACCAAGTCCTCTCTTCAAGGACTCCTCAAGATTTATGGTCAATGCTTCATATCTAAAGGATTTAGATGAGACCCATGGTATTGCAGAGTAGGACACAACCATGGAAGATGAATATCATTCCTTGTTGAAAAATTGCACTTGGGACTTGGTCCCTCTTCCAAACAGTAGAAAATTGGTTTAGTACAAGTGGGTATATCAAACAAAGTATGTAGCAGATGGTGTCGTAGACAAGTATAAGGATCGATTGGTTTCTAAAGGTTTTTCTCAGGTTGAGGGAATTGACTATTCATAAAAAATTGCACATATGGCTAAAATAAATTATATACTCCTTGTTGTCTCTCTAGTTGCATACCGCAAGTGGATAATACACCAGATGGATGTCAAAGGTGCCTTTCTTCATGGAGATCTACATGAAGAGATGTATATGGAGCAACCATGTGGTTTTAGGACTCTTCACTTATGTGCAAACTTGAAAAATCCTTGTATGGTCTCAAACAAGCTCCTAGGGCTTGGTATGAGAAGATGGATTCATTTCTTCTCTCTCAAGGATTTTCTCATTGCCACTCAGATTCAAATGTCTATATTTTGCAACAAAATGATTAACTTCTCCTCCTTGTTCTCTATATGGAAGATTTCATTCTCACTGGGAGTTCCTCTACCTTGATTGATCATGTGAAGTCCACTCTTCATCAAGAGTTTGACATGACAGACTTAGGGCTCCTTCATTACTTTTTTTTATTACAAATCACTCAGTCTGCATTTGGGATAGATATCTTGCAACCCAAGTATGCTCTGGATCTCTTGAGCATATTGCACATGTTGGATTGCAAATATGCATCCATGCCTTTTTGTCAAGAGGTCAAGTTGTCAACTAAGTGTTCCACTCCTTTGGTTGATGCAATGTTGTATCGATAGCTTGTTGGTAGCTTCTTGTGCTTGATTCATAGTTGTTTGGATATCTCCTGTGCACTTGGGTTGGTTTCCCGATTCATGCAAGAACCATATTAGTTTCATTGGAAAGATGCAAAGAGAATTATTAGCTACATTAGAGGGACACACATATGGAATTCATTATTCTTCTAATGGTAATGCAAATTTAGTGAGTTATAGTGATTCCGATTGGGCTGGTGATCTTCATGACTACAAATCCACTTGTTGCTATGTTTTCCATATTGGATCTAGTAAGGTTGCTTGGTCTAGCAAGAAGCAAGATTCCATTGGTCTTTTTTCTACAAAGTGTTGTTAACACTGCCATGAGTCTATTTGGATTTGACCATATTTCCATGGCGTCAATAAAAGGCACCATGCACATAGGGGTTCACATGCATTACATAGATTGTTGACATTTTCACTAAACCCTTGTTTGGGGTGAAGGAAGTTTTCCTGGGCATTTTGTACATAGGCACCTATCATGGTCTTGTAACTTAGATATTAAGTTCAAAATCCTAGTTTTTTATAAATAGACCTCTGGCTTTGTATTTCAGCATAGCATAGCAGATTGAATAAATGCAGTGATTCGCTTATTCCTTCTATTGATATTGGTTTTGAGTCTCTGTCTATTTTTTATGTTTTCTGTATGCAGGATAAGTTGGACATTATCCTGGTGTCTTTACTATAGTCTGATCTCACACTAAATATCACTCTAAATACAGTACTTCCTTCCATGGTCCATTTCTTCTGTTTGTTTTTTTTTAATTTCCGTACAATCCATGCATCAGTTTATCTATTCTACTAACCTGGCTCATTTAATAATGGTGGGTGGAAATTTCAATGGGTAGGCGGAAATGCTGAGATCTGCAGATGGAGTGAGATCTGCAGATGGAGTAAGGACTGTTGTGAAGGATCCGGAAATCGGCCTCTAAAACTATTGCCAACCTTCTCACAATCTCAAATTTGTTTCTTTTCTTGATATTGTGTGGCAAATATTGACGCTGCTAGCTTTGGGCGTCTGTCTGTTTCAGTTGTATCTAGGTTTGTTTGATATTTGATTAGTGTTTCAGATATCTTCCGGTCAAAACGCCAATGACCAGCTAAGATTCACGATTGGGGACACTTATGCATAACTATTGATGGAGGTAATAACAGACTATTCGAATATCAAACAAACCTAGATATAATTCTTCGTAATTTGACAACATGTTATTTAAAAATTTTAAATTACATTTAGAAATGGATTTAGGGTGTTGAATAATGTTTGAGATAATTGGATTACTGAAAATTAATCACTTAAATCTACACATACAACAATTTTTAACCTAATTTTAAATAAATATTCTTTCAAAATATTTTTTTTTTGAAAAAACCAAAACTTAAAACGTTTAGATTACTAAGTTTTATATACACATGAATCTATATTGATTGTAATTTAATTTGCACGTAACTGTAATCATTGACTTCAGAAATTAGTTTTTCGTCAGTGCTAAATCGGCTCAAAGTCCGGTTTAGGGGACGGAAGTTCTGAGCATGGGAGAAATCTCGTACTGAATCAAACAGACCTGACCAAAGTCGAGTCAAAAAGCAGTTACATGACCTGATATTTTTCTAGTTCCATTACGAAGCTCCAGATCCCATAAGAATACGAGAATACGGCTCCCTTCTGAGTAGTCAGATTATTCGTAGATACAATCCATTCAGTTTTAAAGTGAATGCACAATTTCAGGGGAGGGGTTGAGGGTTGGAGTGGAGCATAAAATTCTTCCACAATTTGGGTGACAGTATCTCATTTATGGATAGATGGTTTTTTCATCCAACATTGGTGTTGGCTCCTGCCTAAGCTCAGTCTAGCTGAATTAAAAAAAAAAATAATACACTACCAACCAAGTCATTAATTACTACCAAAGAAATCTCACAGCAGACTTAAAGCTAGCTAGCGGTAAAGGTTCATCGACATGTGTAGCTACCTGCCATAGCTCTCACACCAGTTATTTTTATATCAAGTAATCTCTGTACTGCGCATTTTCTTAGTAGAATCTAATGTTCCAGCTAACTCACAAACCAGTTCCCAACAAATGAAGCGGCCAACTTGACACTGGCTAACAGTGAGGGCAGATGGACAAGTGCACCTACGTACTAAAGCTCTCACGACACTTATTATTTCTAACAAGTACGGTCTGTGCAGACTTTCTTCATAGTATCTGTACTTAAAAAGTAAAATCGTGGGTATATCAAACTCAACTGGGACAGTGGGAAAATATAAGAAACCATTGTACAACGGTTTTAGTTTGTGTTGTGTTAATATTTGAAAATAGTTTAAATGTTTCTAGTTTTGGTTTTTTTTAGTGATATTTTTTTTAATTTGTTAAAAATATGATAAGAAATTGTTGGATTTTCAAATTTGATTAGTTAAGTTTGTATCATGGTAGTGTTTTAGAGGTTTTTCAGCATGCTGAATTTATTTATGCATTCAGAATTGCAATTTAAACAACTAGTTCACTCCTTTTTTCTTTCATTTTTTGAAAAATATTTAAGTGAAAATAAAGAAATCCTAAATATTATTGTAAGTCAAAAAAATAGTGCCAAAACCTAAATCCTTGACATTTCTTTTTTTCATAGGAATTTTAAAAAATACCAATAAAATTAGTTATTAATATAGTAGCTAATGTATTTATTTATTATTTTTATAAATGATCCATATATAAGTTCGAAGACACTTGGCTATATAAGTAGGAAGATACTTGGATATATAAGTTGGAAGAAGATACCATTGTTCTAGGGTTTGAGGGTCGAGCAAGTTCCCGACATTGCGGGCTCTGTGGCTAGGCTTCACCAGCCACATCCCAGGTCTCCATGGTGAAGCGCAGGCGCAAGACTAACAGGACAAGCGGCCAAGAGAGGCAAAGGAAGGCGGTGGCGGAGTTCAAGCTCTGTGTTGGGGTGTTTAATGCGTCGTGTGAACGCGTGAACCCTATGCAGGGGCTGCAACGACTTCTCTGTGGCAGGGTTTATGGGTCGAGGCGGTTGCTCGAGGCCAAGGGTGGATCGAGAGGCAAAGGAAGGCGGTGACGATGAAGAAGGATTCGAGCTCAGCAATTGGGTGGATTATGTGTCGTGTGGATGTGTGAACCCTTTGCAGAGGCGACGGCTTCTCTGTGGCGGCATTTAGCGGTCGAGGTGGCTGCTCGGGGCTCCTTTTGGTTTTTTCGATCCTCTTGATACTCTTCGAGGTCCTCTGGGGGTGTGTGGCCTCTAGTTTTGCTTCTTCTCGGGTCCCTGCTGGGCTCTTTCCCTGTTTTGTATCTCATTTTTGCAGCCTGCGTGATGGTTTTTCTCCTTTGGTGACTTTTCGAGGATGTTTGGGTTTTGTTTATGAGCTTGGTCATTGGACTAGTTTCTGCTTTCTCTTTTCCTTTATGAATCTTCTCCATCTGTTGGTCGAGAGACCAATATTGGTGAAAGATTCATAGACTGTTTTGACTCCTTTCACTATGATTTGTAGCATCTCTTGACTAGAGAACAAATTATATTTTATAATATAATTGAGAAATTTTCACTTTGGAAAAAAAAAGTTGGAAGATAAGTGAGATTATAAAGATTGTGGTAGAATACTTTGTTTTATTATATGTAATTTACAATTTAATATAAATTAAAGTAAATTTATGTAAACTCATGATTTATTATAAGTTAAGCCATTAAATATTTTCAGATGAAATTTTTTTACATTGTTTATATATATATATATATATATATATATATATATATATATATATAAAGTTGATATTGAAATATTTTTTTAAATGTGGGGTGTCAAATATTTTATTTATGTCTTAGATTGAAATTATTTGTTTCTTATTAATATTTTTTTAAATAGCACATGTCAACTCTATAATATTAAACATTGAAAGAATTAGGCATCTCCCTCATTCTAGGAAGTAGAAAGCACCTTTTAAGAAAATCAGAATTTTGTTACTTTCAAATACTCTATTTCTTTCTCTCTTTACATTAAAATATTTTTTTAAATGTCACATTTCAAATCCATATTGACCCATGAAGAAATTAGCATCTCCTTCTTATTATATTGTAAAAAACACATATAGACACAATAAGATTTAATAAAATAAATAGTTTATAAATTAAAATTAAAAAAAAAAAATGAAAAAAATATATATATTAAATATTACTTAGAATATATAATATATATTTATCTGCCCGCAAGGGTTTGGTCAAGTGTCCAGTGAATGTACTCTTAAGGAGTTCGTGTTGTTACGCAGGTCACAAGTTCACACCTCGATTTATCCGGAGGCGTGCTTTCGATTTATTTGGAGACGTGCTTGTGGGTTGTGTGATTCTCCCTAGGGGTTATAAGGTAGCTGGCAAGATTCGACCCCGTGTCACGCGAGTACGATATTGTCGCTGCTGCTGATTCCCCTAGTCATAAAAAAAATGAATATATATATATTATAATAATAATAATAATAATAATGGATTTTAAAAAAATAACCCATAAAACTACTGTTATTAGTCCCTGCCCAAGGTGTAGAGGGACTATAGCTATCCATAATTCGTTGACTTCATATTAATTTGTCCTCTGTCTAAAATATTTGCATAGTCTCTATTGTTGGATCTAGAGAACTAAAAACATTGATTTGTATATAATAAAAAATACCATATATGTCATGATCTGATTGGATAATAGATTGGAGGTCTTATTGCCAACTTCGTTATTCACAATTTTTTATATGTTAGCATATCCAAAGTTTTTGATCTTCTACGGTCTTTCTGAATTTTTACTATTTTTTTGAAATGTTTAGATATCCAAAGTTTTGAGCATGAGAGTCTGTTTTTTATAAGTTGACTTCATATTAGTTTGTCCTTCGACTATATTTTTTTTTGCATAGTCTCTATTGTTGGAACTATTGTTACTGTTTTTTTATTGTTATTATTATTTTATATTATTATAAAATAATATAATAATTATTTTGTGTACGTAACAGACCTTCCACACTTCATTCTTTCTTAAATGTTTACACAGCGCGAGGCCCTTCGACGGCCCTGACAGACTTAAATGTTTACCTAACAGGCCTCAGAGCCTTAAATGTTTACTTAACAGGCATGTTACAATACATTTTCCTCCAAATTTTTTTATGCAATGTTCTCTATAGTGAATATGGGCAATATTGTTCTTCAAAGGCATTATTGGTTCACTGGTTGATGCTTTCTCATTGCATGTTCACTGGTTTCTTGTTTTCCTATTGTTGTTGTTCTTGTTTTCATATTGGTCTTGTTGTAGTTTGCACGCTTGGGATTCTACAACTGCACTTTTGTCGTTCCCCATTGATGGGTTGGTTTTGGTGCCATGTTTAGTTTCCTATTCGTTGTTTGTTGTTTTCTATTTGTAGTTTGCAAGTGAGAAATTTCAATCCTGGAGATGCATGAGTCAAAATCCTCTTGCAGAACATCTTTGTATGTGAGGAGCAAATACAATTTCCTTTTCTTATATGTCACTGTGGCTACAATGGAGGTGGGTTCTATGTCGAACATTGGCGATCAGGAATGAGACGAATACAACATTCCAGTCCTTCTTCTCTGGTCATAGTAGTCACATACAAAGATGGGCTATAAGAGGATTTTGATTGCTCCCAGTATTGAAAAATACCAACCATGCAAACTGAAACTTTTTTAATTGTTTACACAGTGGGAGGCCTTTGGATGGTCCTCACATCCTTAAATGTTTACTTGACAGGCCTCACAGCCTAAAATGTTTTCTTAATAGGTGTGTTATAATACATTTTCCTCCGATTTTTGTATACAATCTTTTGTGCAGACAATTTGGCCAATATTGTTCTTCACCGACATTCCTGGTTTTCTAGTTGATGCTTGCTTGTTGGTTCACTGGATGATGTTTATTGTTGTTTGATTCAAATTTGCAGAGTTCGGGTTCTGTAGCTGCAGTTGGGCCTTTTGGTTCTTGTTAACTAGTTTGTTGTTTGTTGTTTTCTCTTATTTGCTTCAACTTTGCAAGTTTGGACCTATTGTTGCAATTTTTAGGCCAAGGGTTGTGCTTCTGTCCTTCCCCATTCATCGGTGGGTTTCGGTGCTGTGGTTGTATTCCTGCATTGCTTAACAGGCCTGTTATAATACATTTTCATCTGATTTTTTATTTTGTTTTCTTCTGCAATGTTGTCTGCAGTGAAGATGGGCAATATTATTCTTTAGCGGCATTACTGGTTCAATGGTTGATGCTTGCTCATTGCTTGTTAACTGGTTTCTTGTTTTCTTGCTGGTGTTTCTCTTATTTGCCTATTGTTGTTGTTGCAATTTGCACGCTTGGGATTCTGCAACTGCAATTGGAACTGTGCTTATGTCATTCTCCATTAATAGGTGGGTTTCATTTCTAGGTTTATGTTCTTATTCGTTGTTTGTTGTTTTCAATTTCCAGTTTGTAAGTGAAAATTTTAAATACTGGATATGCCTGAGTCAAAATCCTCTTATAGAACATCTTCGTATGTGAAGAGAAAATTCGATTTCCTTTTTTATATGTCACAAGGTGTTATGGAGGTGGGTTATGAGTAGTCACATACAAAGATTTTCTACAAGAGTATTTTGATCCCTCCCAGTATTGAAAATGCTTACATGCAAACTAGAAAAAAAAAAAGCACACAACGAATAAGGATGCAACCATGGTAGTGAAAATTACCCGTGAATGGGGAGCGACATAAGTGCAGTTCCAATTGCGGATATAGAATGCCAACTGTGCAAACTGCATTTTTCTTAAATGTTTACATAGTGGGAGGGCTTTGCATGGTCCTCACAGTGTTAAATGTTTACTTAGCAAGCCTCACAACCTGAAATGTTTGCTTAACAGGCGTGTTACAATATATTCCTCCGATTTTTTTATACAATCTTGTCTACAGTAAATTTGGGCAATATTGTTCTTCACCAACATTCCTGGTTGACTGGTTGATGCTTGCTCGTTGGTTCGCTAGATGTTGCTTATTGTTGTTTGATTCAACTTTAGAGAGTTGAGGTCGTGCAGCTACAGTTGGGCCTCTTCATACTTGTTCACTGGTTTGTTGTTTTCCCCATTCTCTTCTTTGCTTCAACTTTGCAGGGTTGGGGTCCTGCATCTTCATTTGGACATTTGTTACAGTTTGCAGTCTAGGGGTTGCGCTTCTATCCTTTCCCATTCACTAGTGAGTCTTGGTGTCGTGGTTGCATTCTTGTTCGTTGGTTGTTGTTTACTATTTCCAGTTTGCAAGTAAGAATTTTCAATACTGGGAATGCCTAAACCAAAATAATCTTGCAGAACATATTTCGTATGTGACTACTACGACCAAAGAAACATGAGTGTGAAGTTTTCCTAGTGTTTTTCTTGAGGTCATTGTTCGCCAGATATCCCACCTTTGTCGCAGCCATAGTGAAATGAAAAAAGTTGACAAATCTATGACAAGTGCATTCAAAAGAATACGCAAAGAACATGAAATAAATCATATTGATGTTATGCAAACGATACATGCACTTGGAAATACATTGCTTACTCTTCAACAAATATCTTCTCAACAAACAGTTGACGTTGCACCTTCCCTGCCCTTGGACTGTGGTTCAAGGAAATGTGCCTTCACAAACACATATCCACTTGAGAAATGCAAATTCGAACATGGTTTTACAGTTGGGCCACCAAAAAATACTATTAAGATATAATAATACGAGAAATTTTGCAATAGATATAAACAACATCTCTTTTGACTTGAACCAGAGTTTGTTGAGCTCAAACTATATTTCATAGCTGAGAATGTTTTTCCCATAGTTAATGTGTTTCTATGGCTTCATAATTATGAGACTAAGTGTTGATGTGTGAGGGATAAAGTTCTTATCTCACTTTCTTTTTCATCTTCTATACTTACATGTTTTTCCCTTTTCTTCTACCCCTCTATTATGCGTTTCTGGTTCTATACTTAGTTGCGTTTTTGTGATCCCGGGTGGAGAACTGACAAATTCTCATCTCCATGTATATCTTCACATCACGAGTCCGAGCGACCACCATTCATTTGCATACTTATCCAATTTTATGAACGTGGGTTCACATATATGCGGTATTGAACTCTGGTGCCCCGTGTTCGGGGTATACATCTTGCACCCAAAACTTTGGTGACCTACAATTCGACCCCGGAATCCTCGAACTCACAAGTCTAACTCTACCTACAATGACTCTGTCTGACCAACCCAGCTTTCCATAGTCGAGTCTTCAAAGTTTCACGGGTTCACGGACTCTTGGGTTCACAAATGTTTAAAAGCATTTTCCGCTCCCCTCCATCCCCGCCACCTTCTGGCCTTCCCAATGCACATTAATTATGCTTTTACTAGTGAAAATTCACTGGACAGGTTCTAAAAGATTGGTATTAATAAGTGGAAAGCTTGATGACATCTCCCATTAAAATGCATTAACGAGAGAATATTATGGATCTGATGATTTTTTTTGCATCCATCTTGAATTGGAAAAAATTGTTGGTTATTTTAGTTTTTTTAAGGCATCATCATAGTAAGAGTGTAATATTGTACTACCCCACTGTCATCCACAAAGGTATTGACGTCATGTCCCTCTTTAATACTGTGCATATATTACAGGTTGTCATATTTGAGAATATGCTTGCATATGGAAATGTTAACTCATGTTATTAGTGACTATTCAACACACATATTTGAAAAGATTGTCATTAATAGGTGAAAAGATTGAGGACATCTGCCATTAAAATGAATTAAACCAAGATTTACGGAAGATTATACTATCATCCTCCATCATTCATTTTAAATACTTATTCCCATTTCCCTCTATCATTGAAAACTTGGGCTTTAAGGTTCCTTCGTTGTAATGTTCCTGGTCATCCACATGTGAGACAACTTAGATATGCCATTCAGGCCCAATTGAAATATGAGGGAATGGTTTTATGTGACGTCAACTTTGAGCGAAATTTTTTTTGTTAGCCAATAGAAACTCGGACACAAAAAATTCAAGTATCTTATGATTGGTATTCTCCCTGTATTCAATACTTTGGTTGGTTGAAAGGCCTGCCTGAAGATTTGTATGTTGAACTTCTTTGTTTTGTTACTGGAAATTCGAAGGGACTTTCAAGTCACCTATAAAATGCTCCTTTGTTGAAGTATATAGCTTCTTCCAACAACACAGATTTGGCAAGTGTATCAAATCCTGCAGACCACACAAGAATTTATCTTTCGTCAGAGGAGTCACACATATCGTGGCTTGCAAAATGGTCTGGAATATTCAGAAATGATGCCAAATATTACTCTATGTGCAGATATAATCAAAAGGAAATTATAAATTTGGATCCTCACGAATGTGAGAAACTGTATGGGTGGTTGAATCAACATCCTAAAATTACAGAAGTTTCTATTTCAAAGTTTGTTGAGCGACTTCTGGGTGTGGTAACAGACTTGACAGAAATTCAGATTCTTTGTCAAAGTTTTTTCATCGACCTCTGTATGTAGTAACAGACTCCACATACAATCAATTTTTTATCGGTACTGCACATTTTTTTCACTATTCCTATGCATATGATTGCATCTAGGTCTAAAAGCTTGGCGCTATTTGCAAGAATATTTTCCTGGTAGTTGAGGGTGGGTATATAACCAGGGAATGAGGCTCTCAAAATTTTATGATGCTTGCATCGACATGTAACTGGGAAATTTAATGAGAAGGAATTATGAATTATGGACTTTGCGTCCTGTTGTGGATTTGAAAAGTCGACAAGAAATATATAATATTGTGGTTCTTCCAATTATTTCTAAATAAAACTCCCACCACAAAAACCTAAACTATCAAACACTGTAATTGTCATGACAAAGAAACACTAAAGTCGATGCTCTTTGGAGCTCTGACAATCCTGCAGTCTAAGTGCTTTGACAATGACAAGCCTACTTTTTCACCGCATTACCACCTTGCATTCAATGGCACTATTCCCATTGCCACCGCCAGTGTCGATGTTCGAAGTTGAAGCTATCTGGATCCTGGAGTCACCTCCAGTGTGGATGCCTGAAGCTGAAGCTACCTGGAGCCTAGGGTCACGACTTGTTACAATTGACATTAGTACCAGTAGTGATCGAAAGTTTATTGTATGTTGAATCTGTTACTACATCTAGAGGTTGCTCAACAATCTTTGAGATAGAAGTTTGTTGTCTTTCAAGTCTGTTACAACTTTGTCATAAAAGGTTCTATAATTTTAGAATGTTGGTTCAAACACGCATACAGTTTCTCACTTTCGTGAGGATCCAAATTTATAATTTCCTTCTGAGTATATTCGGGCATGAAGTAATATTTGGTGTCACTTCTGAATATTCGAGACCATTTTGTGAGCCACGATGTCTTCCACCCCTATGACAAAAGATATATTCTGGTGTGATCTGTAGAATTTGATACACTTGCCAAATCAGTGTTGCTGGAAGAAGCTATATACTTCAATAGAGGAGAATTTTGTAGGTGACTTGAACATCCCTTCCAATTTACAAAAATAAAACAAATAAATTCAACATACAAATCTTCAGGAAGAGCATTCAACCAAACAGATGATCGAATACAAATAGAATACCAGTCACAACATACTTGAATTTTTTTTTGTCTCAACTTTTGTTGGCTAACAAGATTTTTTCCCCCCAAAGCTGATGTCACATAAAACCACTCCCTCGTCTTTGAATTGGGCTTGAATCATATCTCTAAGTTGTCTTAGATGTCGATGACTAGGAACATTACAAGGAAGGCACCTTAAACCCCAAGTTTTCGACGATAGAGGGAAATTAACACTTAGAAAAGTATGGAATGTTGAATAAAAAGCTAATGCAAGTAAGCCATATCTACAAGAGACAAACTATTCAAGAAGATGGGATAGATCTGTTGATATTACGGTAGCTTCGGGACATATCAACCTCCATTGTGACCTTTAACAAGATTAAAATATTCCAGAAGCAAGAAAAGAAGTGAATGTAACTCTAGAAGAGATGTCGGCTAAAAGAGATAATTAATATGAATTAGTTAGTTCCCAGAATAAGAAGTCGGCCCAGGTAAGTCTTCCAGAGCCAATATAAATACAGGACACCAGTCCTCACTTTACACACACTTCTCAGAATCGCAGAGAGACGTTGCACTGCATTCTGTCAGTCTTGTGCACAAGTCCTGGAGAAGGTGTTGACGCTAGTTCTGAAGTCTATTGTTTCTATGTTTCTGGGTTGGACTCTCTTATCAATTTTGGTTACTTCTTTCTTGGTGCATTAGCCTTGCTTGGCTATTGGTTTTCTACCAGGATTCTTCTCTCGGTCAAGGTCAAGGTGATCGGAGGGTGGCTTCGGCCTATGGTTGGGTGACAATAATGATATTGTCTATGGTAAAACGAGCACATTCTAACAGGTTATGGGCCCAAACCTTCTTCATTCAGTCTAATCGCTGTAAGGGAGCATAGCCATTAGGATACTAATCTCATTGAAGAACTACCGCTAGGGTTTACTAGCAGGAGAAGTTACCAAGAATATATATATATATATATTCTTTTTTCTTTATATTTCTTATGGGTTTGAACAAAATTTGCGAACCGAAAAACACCCTACAAATTGGAAGATGCTTTACATTTGGACCACAAATAATCTATTAAGATATATTAATATGAATACTATTGGAATAAATATAAACAAATTATCTTTAAACTTGAAGTTGTCTTTGTCGACCCCCAAGTATATTACACAGTTGAGACTAAATGCTCGTTTCTCCCTTTGTTTCCCCTTCTCTATACTTACCTGTTTTTCCTGTGTCTTCTTCCCCTCTATTATCCCTTTGTGGTTCTATATTCAGTCACATTTCTATGATCACAGATTACCGGGTTGGCGGATTGGCAAATTCTCATCTTCATCTATATATTCACATCATGAGCCCGACCGACCGCGGTCCCTTTCAATACTTAGCCAATTATCTGACCACCGCGTCTCGGGTTAGCGCTATTGAACACTTATGCCCCCTATTTTTTCATATACATATTGCACCCAAAAAATTCTGTGATTTGCAATTTATGCTTTTACTAGTGAGAACTCACCAGGGGTTCGAAAATATTGGCATTAATAAACGAACAATAGATATTGTTCTTTGAGATACTTACACCTTTTTCCTTTTTCTTCTTCCCGTCTATTATCCCTTTCTAGTAATATACTTAGTCGTCTTTCTATGATCGCGGGTTCCTGGGTTGGAGGACTGAAAGATCTCCATCTCCATATATATAGTCACATGACGAGTCTGGCCGACCATCGTTCCTTTCCATACTTAGCCAATTTATGGCCACGGTTTCTGGGGTTGGCGCTATCGAACATTGCTGCTGCTTGTTCCATGATATACATCTTGCACTCAAAACTTTTTTGATCTACAATTCCACCCCGGACTCCTCGAACTCTCAAGCTTCACTCTACTCGGGTTCACAAAATTTTCAAAGCATATATCGCTACCTTCCATCCCCACTACCTTCGTGCCCTTCCCAAAGCACATTAATTATGGTTTTAATAGTGACAAATAAACACACTAGTATGAAACAATTGGCATTAACAAGAAAGAAACCTTGAGGACATATCTCATTAACACACATTAAATCGCCATTTACATTACTTGGAATGACCATCGTTCCTTTCCATACTTAGCCAAAATTTTCCACCTATTTCATGATATACATCTTGCACCCAAAAATTCTGTGATCTACAATTCCACCCCGAGCTCCTCCAACTCCCAAGCTTCACTTTACCCGAGTTCATAAAAAATTTCAAACCATTTATGGCTCCCTTCCATCCCCACCACATTCACACCCTTCCAATGCACATTAATTATTCCGACCTCTAGATTGCACTTCAATTGTTCTTTGACCTACAAACAACACACAGACCTTTGCGATATACAAATTGACTGCTGAACTCCCACATCATCCCCTCTTTTGTGTTACACATTATGCATTCAAATGTTCCGAGCAATACAATTTGACCGTCGGGGCCTCACGTCTTCTAGGGAAACCTTGTCACCCTATTTTGGATCCCCAGGTTGGCGAGTTCACAAAATCTCCAATTCCTAGTCACTGTTTCTTGTGACGGCCACCCTCGTACTTCTTTCCAAATATGAAACAACAAAGGTTTAATGCTAAGAGTTCATAATGCAACAACCGTAAATATCATCATTAATAAGAAAAATCCTCGAGGAGATAGTCACACTGACTATCCCTAAACAACTTGTCTAGAAACCCGCAAAAAATATCTTGCTAGGTAATGGGAAAGCTATTACAAATTTCAATATATTAGCGAAAACAAGTCTGGGCTACCATTCCCCTATTCCATACTTAGACATTTTTTTGATTGTGGGTTCCCGAACTGACGGGCTCAAAATTTTGTTTCGAATCTTCCGCGACTTGCAAACAGTACCCAGAGTTCCGCGATATAGAATTTGTCCGTTGGAATGCCCCGTCATGAGCCTGACCGTCTGTCGTTCCTTTCAATACTTAGCCGCAAGTTGGTTGTATGTTCATGACGTGGTAAATTTCCATGGTTTCACATGCTGTAATCACTGTGTATCAAGTTTGGCCTACCATTTCCATGTTCCATACTTAGACACTTTTTCGATTGCAGGTTCCCGGACTAGCAGGCTCAAGATTGTGTTTCCAATGTTCCGCAACTAAAAGCAGTACCCATAGTTCCGTGATATAAATTTTTTCCTCAGGAATGCACCATCATGCCCTCTTCTGTGTTACGCATTCTGGGGTCAACACTTCTAAGACATACAATTTAACCCTTGAACCCTCACCTCTGCTGGTTGTATCTTGTAACCATATTTTGAAGCCCGACCAACTGCTTTCGATAATCATCCATTCCTTAATTGTTGTTCCCTGTCCCCACCACCTTCATACTTCTTTCTGGATATGCAATTAGTAATATTTAATGCTAACAATTCGTCATGCAGGAACCTTAAACATTTCCATTAATGAGCGAAAGGCTCGAGGAGATCTCCCACACTTCTACGATATACAAATTGACCATTGAACTCCCACATCATCCCCTCTTTTGTGTTACACATTTTTCACTCAAAATTTTCGAGACATACAATTTGACCCTCAAGAAGTCAAGTCTCTTGGGGAACCATTGTCACCCTAGTTTGAAGCTCGTCCGACCACTTTCCATACTTACCCATTTCATGGAATCTCTTTTTGTGGATCCTTGGGTTGGCGAGTTCACGATATCTCCAATTCTTAGTCACTGTTTACTGTGTCGCCACCTTCACACTTCTTTCAAAGTATGCAATGACCAAGGTTTAATGCTAATAGTTCATCATGCAACAAACGTACAGACCGTCATTAAAAATAAAAAGGCTCGACGAGACAGTCACATTGACTGTCGCTACAGAACTTGCCCAAAAACATGTAGAAAATATCTTTCCAGGTAATGGGATATCTATTACAAATTTCAATATATTAGCGAAAACGAGTCTGGCATACTATTTCCCTAATCCATACTTAAGCCACTTTTTCGATTGCAGGTTCCCGAACACATGGGCTCACAATTGTGCTTCCTTTGTTTTTTGGCCTGCAAACAGTACCCGGAGTTCCATGATATACAAATTGACCTCTACACTGTCCCATCAAGCCCTCTTCTATGTTATGCGTTTTTCACTCAAAAACTTTTGAGACATACAATTTGACCCTCGGCCCCTCACCTCTAATGGTTGTACCTTGTAACCCTATTTTGAATCCCGAATGATTTCTTTTGATAATTAGCCACTCCTTAATTGATCTTTCCCGTCCCCACGACCTTCGTACTTCTTTCTAAATATGCAATTAGTAACCTTTGATGCTAACAACTCATCATGTTGGAACCATCAACATTGTCATTAATGAGCGAAACCCCCAAGGAGATCTCCCATTAATATGCATTAAACCAAGATCTGCAGAGAGTTATATTATCCCTTCCGATTGTTCATCTCAAACAACATGGAATGTCTTTCATGGGTCGTCGCATTGACGCGTTCACAAAATCTCCAATCCTTAATTTCTCTCCATCGTACCCACCATCTTCGCACTTCTAGGTATGCAATTACTAGTCTTTAATGCTAACAGTGCATCATGCAACAACCGTCGAGATTTTCATTAATGAGTGAAAGTCTCAAGGAGATCTCCCATTCACATGCATTGGACCAATATTTGCGAAGGTTTATAGTATCCATTCCAACTCTACATTTCAAACATCACCTAGAGAAAACGAACGTTCTCATAAACTTATGGCAGCAACTCAACAACAGTTCTGTGGAGATACAGTGAATATCTTCGGACGTGAGGACCAGAACTTCCAGTGGTCTAGGGCATACTCTTACTATTCATCCTGTTCTTCCCAGAACAAAGTGATTTGGACCTATGGAATCGCTTGTGCAGGTTGCATCCCTAAGGTTTTTGACTGTAGGGAGGTGGTCTCTTGGTGCACCGAAAATATATTTCAAGCCAAAGAATTATTCCACTACGCGACCATTCTCATGTTTCTTTGTCACCTCAGGTCTTCCACAAGATGTTAAGATTGTCGGAGCCAACATTGACCTTCATAGGACAATACTGCAAGCAGTTCCTAGAAAAACATGATAACGGGTTGGACCTCTTACCCGAGTTCCTCGAAGACCCGACAATAGTTCATGAAGATATCAAAAAGTTGTAGGTCAGTGCCTTTAGAAGTCCATTTCGGGAAATTTCTTGGATGTTTACAAGAATAACGGGACAGGAATCCACGGCAAGCATTTCCGTCATAGTTCTTTATATTTTGTATTTCACAGTCAAGGAACAATCCATTTTTGATTGGGGGAAACTAATTTCAATTGAAATCTGTTCCCAATTGTCACAATTCAAAGAAGAGAATAAATTTTGTATATCATCCTACTTGATTTTCGCGATAGCACATTGTTGTCTGTTTCCAAAACTGTCTCTATCCAAAAAGATAAACTATGAATTCAACCCAGTAACATTCTGGTACCGGGCCTTGTGGAGGCACAAGGCCTCCCATTGTTTTTATGAGGTTTTTAATGATTTTGTCTCGGCTTTCAAAGATTTATTGTTGGGAAAGGATGCTCCCCTGATGTCTGGCTAGGAAACCAAGTTTTTAGACATGAAGGGGACACTTGAACAAAAGGAAAATTACAGTTTAATAATGATCTTTGGCTCCAAGGAAAATCCTGCTTTCCTTCCATGTCACATCACGAACAAGATGTTTATTACAGAAATAGCAAGGCAATACAACTACTGGTTGCATTTTTTCCATGGCAAGAGAAAAAAATAGTTCATTCCTCTTCCCTGGAAAGTCAGGGACTTTGTGTTCAGAAACATCAACAAGATTGATGAATTCGCAGGCCATTTCAAGAACTTGAACCTAAAATATGTTGAAAGGATAAGAGGGTTTGACCCTAATGGGATTTTTTGAGAACATTTACTAGCGATTAGCTTTATCAACTCTTTTATCCATACACCCCTGACTAAAGACAAAGACACTGACGACAACACTCCTTCTCTTGATGATGGTGACGTAGAGACATTACAAAGCACAACTTAATTCTACAGAAAACAGGGAAAAGGCTCCGATGAGAAGAGTGTCCAATCCCTGGCCAACACTCTCAATAGCACGACATCGCTTCAACGACCCACCCTAGTAAGAAATCAACCCAAAAATATTCAAACAGAGGAGGAGATAAAAACCTTCCTCGCAGAAAAATTGATAGTTCTCACAAGCTTCCCAAGACGAAGAAGAGAAAAAACATTGTAGGGCAGGCGGAAGAGCCCGAAACTGAAAGTGAGAACATGCAACTTGAAACTATTGTGGATGACGTGTTTTGCAAAGTTGATCAGCCCGCAGATGCGATGCACCATAGTTCAATAATGGAAATAACTGAGGTCAACATTTTTTATGAAGATGAATCCTTCATATTCTAGAGCGTTGTTTTTGGCAATCAATCTAAAAATTTAATTATTGAAAAGAGAGATGTAACAAATAAGAAAGGGAAATCTCGTTCATAGATTAACCTTAGGAAAATGCAGTTGTCCCAAATCTCTCGATTTCACCGAGAAACCGCAGATTCTCTTGATGATTCCATTGCAGGAATTGAAACGGAGAATGCCAGACTGAATCGTCGAATCAAGGAATTGGAGGAGGCTTTGATTCCTACTCCATTGTTTGTCAGGTTTTTATAAAAACTCATGCCTGCCACCCCTGTAGCCAAGTTAAAAGAATCCTCCAGCATCCTCACATCCTGTAGAGGCTATGTAGAGAAGAATATCAAGAAAATAATGGAGTTAACTACTGAATCCTGGGAAACATCACAAAATATAACTTCCTTTCGAATGAGGGAAAATGATTTGCACGAATATTTGCAGGCGTATTTAAAAAATGAAGAATTTTTCTATCTATAGACGATGATTCTTTTTGGAAACCATGTCATCAACATCTCAGATTTGAAAATAAGACAAGAAGATCTCCCCTCCCCAAACCGGAGCAAACAATTAAAGGCATGCTAGAAAGAGAAATTTAAGAACCTACACCTCATTGTCGAATCATGTGAACAAGACATATCAGAGAAAGAAGAATTATTCACAAACCTGACCCAAATAGAATTAGCCAGAAGTACCAATGAGGTTCAAGACCCAAACTTAATCCTCAACTCCTTGTCCTTAACCAAGCAAGCCTTCGATGAACAAGTTGATATTTTAAAGGGGTTGTCTTTAGAAAAGTTTTACGACATCCTTGAATATGGTAAAGATGATGTCGAGAACTGGATAGTGGACTACTCGGCACACAATGGAGAAATTGAACAGGCTCTGCATAATATTTCTATCGATCTAAGGAAGTTAGAAAACGAAATTTTCAACATAGAAATCTGGGATGAAATCAACGTGGCCCCCATGAGAAGCTACATTGAAGAATGGCTCCAAAGGAGAATGGACAAGCTCATTGACAAAGGGCAACAACCGGTTGACACGATTCTAGTGGCTGTCGATGAGAGAAACAAAAATGCATCAGCTTCATAGTAAGTCTATATTGATCACATATTTATACAGACAACATCTTTCTTTCTTTATCAATCCAATTATTCTACCTCTTTAAATAGAAATCTCTAACCAAATAGTGATAAATTCCAATTTCTTTTTTTCAGGTCTTCCTCTCTACCGGAGCACACTTCTTCTTTCTACAATCCTATTTCTTGTACTTATTTCTTTTATGGTCTGTGGGAGCCCCAATCCCAATCTATATGAAAAACACATTTAAATTTCTAGAAATATGTAAGAGATTCGAGAAATATGTAACATACCTTATTATTTTTTGATAAATTTCAAAGAAAACTAATTCAGGAACAATTTCGATGGTGCCTTGTGGGCTTCTTTCGGAATTCTAAATTGGTTCTCTTTATGCATATCGATAATCTTCTTTTATTTTTGTGTCCTCAGATTTTTTTTTCTTCAACTATGCTGGATGTCAGGACATTGTGTTTATTATATTTGATTGTTTAATGTGTGATTCCTGGTCCTTTTTTCCAGGAACCTTTATTTCAAAAAATAAAAATAAAAACAAAAAAACTACTACTATCCCTTTTTATTGCTTCAAGTCATTACGATGAAAAATTTCTAAGTCCCATATTTGAACTATACATGCCCCAGGAAAAAACTTAAACAAGAGTATCACATCTATAAAAAACGCAGTACGATTAACATCCTCGTTCGCATATCAATCCCATATTAATATAATATCATGATTAACTAATTCGGGAGGTTCTTTGGGGCTCCGACCTTACTGCCACAGTGACATTCTCCCCGGGTCATCTACCAGCCCGATGTCTTATGGCTAGCGTGTGACACACTGGCACGAATCATCTTCTCCATGGATACCACTTGTACTTCAAGCTGCTTCCCGCGTGTCTTTGCTTCTTCGGGCTTCTATTTCTCCCTCGGTCCTGCCATAACAGTGCATTTATTCCCATTCCAATCTAGCAAGGACTACATTGCCATGCAACACTTGTTGTATTTATTTTTTATTGTTTTTATAAATGATCTATCCATATAAGTTTAAAAATACTTGGATATATAAGTTCGAAGACATGTGGATTATAAGTTTAAATATACTTGAATATATAAGT
>JASDQU010882663.1:24214-34291 GCA_032191745.1 Picea mariana
ATATGATTTTTATTAATTTTTTAATAGGATTAAATATATGTGATAGAGTGTTCTTGAAATATGTAAGAATGTAATATTTAAATTTTTAGCTTTAAAATATAATATGTTAAATCATGTATTGTTTAAATGATGTATTTTATGTGATGAGAGTTAAACCATGGAGGAGTTAAAGACTTTGTTTGTAAATATTGTTAATGCATTGTAAATTTTGAATAGATAGGATTATGGCATGGTTATTATGTTTTTTAATGTATGTAAAAGTATGAACAAAAGAGAATATATAAGAATGTATTTTTGACCAAAAAGGTTGTTTCAAAAATATTAGGGGACCATGATACGACAAAAAGGAAGAGAAAAGGGGGTGCATAAGTTATTTGAATTGACCTCTATTCTTTGGAGGTACAACCTTTCTTTCCCATATTTCTTTGCAATGTTTCTTATCATACTTTGTCTTGGGTGTTCCTTTATATGTTTTATTATGCTACTTGAGAATGGCACACTTATCTTATGTAAAATTTTGGAGAAAAATCATTCTTCCACTCCCTTATTCAAATTGGGAATATTCCTTTTATGTGAGCATTCTTCATTCTCCAATTCAAATATTTTTCCTCTCCTTGTCGTTGGAGAAACTTGTGTGAAACCATAGATGTTATGGATGGAAATGAGAAGAGAACCCTGTGGAATTAATGTTGGGAAGATATTGTGGGGGGTTGGGGACTTTTTGTTGATAAATAAGAGGTAATGGGGTAGTTTTGAGGAAAAAAAGATATGGCTAGAATGTCCACAAAAATTGAAGAAACCACCATTATACTTGCAACCATGTTATTGTTGATCATGGGTAGTTTGAGCCAAATGTTCTCTTCCAGGTCATTGCAGGAAACCAACAACCTTGGAATTTATGTCTGTAATGGAAGGGAGGAAAATACCTAAGAGACTATGGAGCAACCAAAGAGAAGATCTTCCTTGTGTTCTAAAAGATAAAAGTGTGCCATGGAATTTGATGGTTGGATGATGGCATAGAGTGTTCAATGGTAAGGAAATTAGCTATGTCATGAGAGTACTAGGTTGGGATAAGGATTAAAGACCTATAGAAGATTCATTCTCCATAGTGGTATCATGGTCTAGCTTGGGGGTGGAATTCATATTTGTGTCCTATGGTTGGGTGGTGTACCGCTCCTCAATAATCACTTTGATAGTCATGAATTCAATTACATATAAGTCTTCATATTTTCCTTAGTGTGGAGTGTTTTATGTTTGGAATTTGTTATCCGGTGCCTTCAATTTGATGGGTAATGTATAAATCCAAAATATGCATGGTTATATTTGTTGTTTGTTTACATATATGAATGTGAAATTATATTGGTGTTAGAGGTAGAGATCAACCTTATAACAGGTTAATTAAATAAAGGATTTTATTATGGAGTGTTGTGATTGTCAAGGGTGGCATCCACATACGTTACAAAGATGGATTCAAGAAACTTAGGGATATTGGGGGATCCCTTGCTATGCAATGACATCATGCTTAAGAACTAATCATATTATGTGATGGAGATGATTCTATGAAAAATAATTGTAAAATGTGTCTAGGCTATAAAAATTCAAAATATAGCAATGACAAATAGTGTTATCATGAAGGAAGGTCAAGTCCTAAAAAATTTATCAAATGAAAGAAAATAGGAAAAATATAGTAATTACTAATCTAACTGAGTGAGGAATAATGATATAATTATGTCATCACAATTTGAAGACATAGGAGGATTTGGAAATACTCTAAATGCCTAAGGCAAGGAAAAATGAATTTGAAGACATAGGAGGATTTGGAAATACTCTAAATGCCTAAGGCAAGGAAAAATGAATTATGAATGATGTTCTTCTCTCTATGTTATAAACAAAGGGTAGTTGACAATTTATTAGTATTGAGCTTTTCTTTAAATAAGTTATACTTTCAAGTCTTCCAACTTCTTGTTTCCTCTGGGTTACATGAAAATCTCCAATAATTAATAAATATGAAAAAATGTGGATATCCATATATATATTTGTATACTATGAATATATTGGAAAAGAGAATTATAAGAAATACTTAATCCCCTAAAACAAGAAGTTAACTTGCTAATACCTGGATTAAATTAACATATTTTCATGTAAAGTTATGGAGTAAGAGATGCCATATGTTCCCATGGAGTGGAAAGATATTAATATTATTGAGAGTAGCTTATGAAACTTTATTATGGATGACAAAGATTTTATAAAAAATAGTTTCCTATAATCCTAATTAAATCAGTGCATGTTTACGTGGAGTTATGGAATTGAGAGGAATTAATTTGTTACGATCAAGTAGTTAAATTTGTATAAGCATAGTCTAAACGAGTTATGGAATTGAGAGGAATTAATTTGTTACGATCAAGTAGTTAAATTTTTATAAGTATAGTCTAAACATGTTACAATTGGATATTGGATATTTTTTGGTCATATTTTTTTGAATTTTTTTTATAAAATTAAGTTAAAAATTAAAAAAAAAATATTAGAAATGTAGATATACAAAACTTTTTTTTATAAAATTAAGTTAAAAATTAAAAAAAAAATATTAGAAATGTAGATATACAAAACCCTAGTTAAAATTTCCAAATCCTTTAACCTTTAAAATTGTTTAAGTATTATATACTTATCTATGGAGTGTTGGAGTGAAGATTTGAAAAGTTATTTTATTAAATTAGTATATGCTTATATGGAATGATGTAAATTATTAAATTATTATATGATTACATGGAGTGATGGAATGAAGAGGTATTTAAGGTTATTAAAGTAGTTTGGAAAGTGAATTTATTAAATTATCATATATTTAAATGGAGTTATTGATTAGCAAGCATATGTGAGGATGTACACTATACAGTGAAGGAGCACTAGCAAACAGATAATGAATAACAGTAAGTAGATAAATTTAACAGATGTGAAATGAGAGAGACAAAGAGAGAACAATAAACTTCAGAAAATGACCATCTAATTATTCACTAATAGAGGTGTACCCCTTATTAGGCTAGGTTAATCTTTCCTCTGCAGCTACAATGGAAATTACTCATTTTATTATGGAGTGCTCTGCTTAGTAAGACTAGCAAGAGTTGTTTACAACATAATTGACTTGCACCAACTCGCATACTAACATAAAATATGGAGCGCCATGATCAAATAGACTGGCGACATGTTTTTTACAAACTAACTAACTGACACAAATGACATATTAAATTTTTATTAAGAAGCACCCTGCTCAACAAGACTGGTGAGGGAAGTTACAATAGAAATTACTGACATAAACTAAACATTCCCAAGTTGAGTGGCAAATAAAGGGTGTGCCTTTCCTAGTGGCCCAAGAGTGCTCTGTCAAAGTGGCCAAGGAAGTGGTACGCACTTCCTGGTGGCCCAATTCCTCCTTTTTTAGATCCAAAATCATACCCGCTTCCTCCAACAAATGAGGAAATTTGTGTTGCATTCCCCCCAATTCTTTCTCAAACTGTGTCAGGACCATATCTGAGTGTCCGTAGATGATGATGTTTTCCTTTGAATCGGTGCTTGTCCTGCAAGATCCACACACGATCTTTCGGCTGAAAGAACAATGGAGTGTGAAGTTTAACAAGCCTTTGTTTTGCACACTCTAGTGTTGTTGGTAATGTAGTTGCTACCTAAAGATGGAGCTAAGAGAAAGTGTGGGTATAAACCTGAGCTGAGTGTTGTTCCTGTTGTTGATGTGAAGACCCTGAAAGATAGAGAGTAAGGGGAATATTGACCATATACTTGTCTTGACAAAAGAAGTTCTGCAGAAGATGAATACTTGAGCCACTTGTGGAGATGGAAAATAGAGAATAGAGTAACAACACAACAAGCTTGGTGATTCTATCCCTCTTTATATGTTTAATGAAACATTCTCCCATTGTGGCATATTATTCTCTCCTTTTGGGGGCATTCAAGACAGAGATGAATTGTGTCAAAGGTCGTTGCAAAAATCAAAACAATCTAGATAGGAGACTAATGTCCAGATCAAATAAATTGCAAAAGAGATGTTGAACATCTTGAAGTGTCTCTGGTCCTCCAAGATGGAGCAAGAAGATACCCACTCGGTATTGATCAACTAGAGCTTCATTATCTGCCTCAACATTTCCCTTAAATACAAGCGTCCTACAAGAACTATGGGTGTGTCTGATACATCATGTCTTATTAACTGCTCTAACTAAGAAGAGTTTCCTCTGCAAATGATTTTTCCCAGTTATACTACATTTAGAAGAATTTAGTTTTCCTGGAGCTTTCTGAATAATCCGTTTGGAAAAAGAGGAACTGCTAGGAAAAGTGTTATAATATGATGGCACTTGTGTTAGAGTACATAACTTGCTAGTTGAGACTAGTGGAACATAAACCTGCTTTGGAATAAGAAATGTTGGATATGCACAAGGCGATGATGAAGGAGGAGTAGAGCCCGAATTAAGAAGTTGGTCAGGTTGGCGCGCTATCACAATAGCCTCTCCAAGAGCAAGGCGATATGAAGGGGAATTGGGAAAAGAGTATTCCGAAGTGAGATCAATGGTGTGCTCAATAGAGCAAGACGAGAAAATTCTTCTGGGTTGGGGGAAGACATTGGCAACTTATGGGAGTGAGGGAGCCATGTCTTGAGGTGCTTGGTTGGTCAGATGGTCTGGTTTAATGGGGAAAACCAAACACAAGTAAACATATTTGTTCAGAGTGACTTGCTTAACGATCGTTATTTCATTCATAGGCTATGTGGAATGTGGAGCAGAAGAGGTAAGCACATAGGTGTGTCCCTTATGTTGCAGGTTTTATTTATGAAATTTAGCATGATAAACAACGTTCTAGGCCTATTTGTTGGCTATTCCAAGTAACATGTCGATGTAATCTAAAGGAGAAATATCACACACCACAATATCCCGGAAAGGGCCAATATTGAAGGTCACCACACAACACCGAGAGACAGTGAGGCACGAGCCTTCCTTTTGTACCCATCCAAGCTAATATGGTTTGGGGTGCAGAGTAGTTGGGAGTTGTAGGTCATGTATAAGGTCCTAGGCAATGAGGTACTTTTGGATTTCGTTGTCCAGGATGAGAGTAGCCAATTCGTGCTTAATTTGACAATTGTGGGTAAATAGGGGCACAAAAGACGTGCCATGTTCATTGGTGGTCATCATAATTAGAGATGGGTCAAATTCTATAAGATTTTCGAGAGAAATGACTTCAAGAGGGTTAGGGGAATCAGACTGAGCGACCTCTGCAAAAATAGTTTTATTGGAGTGAAGGTTCTAAAGTGCCTGGAATTTGGTAGAAGCATGTGAATTGGTCTTGTGAGAGGTACAACATGGTGTAGTTCGAGGTGTGGTGGGTGGTACAAGGGAAACCTTTAGAGGGATGTAGGTGGAGGTAGGGGTAACATGAGAAGGGACAACGATAGAAAGGTCATATCTAGGTTGGGGTGAACATATTTGAGGAGCCACTTTATGCTCGATGGCTAAGGCTCTAAGAAAGGCCTTATTTAAGGAAGAATTCTAAAAAAAATCAACTTCATGTCGAAAAATCATTAACAAACCATAATTAAATTTGACAATTAGTACCTCTTCAGAAATGTGCAACTGGATGTGCAACTTGCAGAAGACATCAATGTAGCTCTGGAACAATTGATTGGAGAGTTGTCGGAGCTGCAACCTTTTTGTGAGGAGGTTATGGCGATATCCGGGGGATAGAAATGGTCCCGTAATGCCTGACATAAGTTGTCCCAAGAAGTAATGCATGCAATCCCTAGAGCTACTAGCTCAGAAATCTCGATGATCAATTCAGAATTTTCAAGGTGTGTATCCCACCAGGCTTCGGCTATGCCTTCCAGTTGTAGGTTAGCGATCTGCAACTTCACATCCTCTTCCATGTATGAACATGTCTTGAAGTAGGTGGAGAGATTATGGATCTAAGAATCAACATTCTCTCCATTCATTTTCCGGACAAGTTTGAGTAACTGGAAATGTGTGTCGAGTTGGATAGGTGCTAGAGCTCGTCACTATTGTATCCAAAGTAAATCATGAAGAGCGAGAGATAAATATTGAATTGGTGTAGAGAAGTTGGAGTTTGAGTCCTCTGCAAATGGATCTCTACGTGGTGGCATGATTTCATCCACCCACTGGTTCACTTATGAGAACTGTGATGAAGAGGAGTCCCTAGAATCCTTGGGAGCAAGATGTTGGAGATGACGTTGGAGATGGTGTGAGAACTTGTGAGTAGTTTTCGCATGGAGGAGAACTCTTAGAAGGGTGCACCCTTCCTCGTGGCCTAGGAGCGCTCTCTCAAAGTGGCCAAGGAAGTGGTGTGCACTTCCTGGTGGCCCAGTTATGGAGTGAAGATTATTTAAAGTTATTGAAGTTATGGAGTGAAGAGATATTTAAGATTATTAAGAATAGTTTGGTAAAGTGATTTTGATTAAATTGTCATATATATTTAAGAGGTATTTAAAGTAGTTTGAAAAAATGTATTACTATGGATGAAAAAAGTAAAGATATAGATTTATTCTTAATAACAAATGAGAAACATATGTGTAGCTAGACATAAGAGATGGCCTTCTAAAAGGGAGTCCCGTTAGTCCCTTGAAACCTAACATTGATAAGGTTAGCATTTGCTAACTTGCCATGATCTCGGTTAAATTACCAGATGTTTACATGGAGTGATGGAGAGAAGAGGTACTTAAGGCTATTGGAAGTAGTTTGGGGACGTGATCTTCGTTAAATAACATATGGTTAAGGCTATTGGAAGTAGTTTGGGGAAGTAATGTTGGTTAAATAGCATATGGTTATGTGAAGTTATGGACTGAAGATGCATTTAAAACTATTGGAGTTATGAAGTGAAGAAGTATTTAAAGTTATGTTTATTTGGATTTATAAAGTGAAGAGGTACTTAAAGCTATCATAGTTATGGAGTGAAGAGGTATTGAAAATTATTGAGAGTGGTTTATTTGGAGTTACGGAATGAAGAGGGGATGGCCTCCCAAAAGAAGTAAACCACAAGCATGACATGGTACTACAGAAAACAGTGGAGGCAGGGATTTACAAGAAGCGTTTCTGTTGGGTTATTGTGGATGGCTTCGCCACCCAGATTGACCAGGTGCTGTAAAAATAATATTTCCTTCCACGGCCCATTTCTTTGGTTGTTTGTTTAATTTCCGTCCGGGCATCTGTTTATCTATTCTGCTAATCTGGATTTAGTGGAAATACATAGATCTGCATATGGAATAAGGACTGTTGAGAAGGATCGGGAAATAGGCCTCCAAAACTATTACCGGCCTTTGCACAATCCCATTAGCTAATTTGTTTCTTCTTGTATTATTATGTTGCAAATATTGACTATGTCAGTTTTGGGCGTCTGTCTGTTTCAGTTCAATCTAGGATTGTTTGATGTTCGATCCGTATTTCAGATATCTTCCTATCAAAATGCCAGTGACCAGCTAAGACTTAGGATTTGGAGACACTTATCTCTTGTCTATTTTAGCGGTGCAGTAATAAATATCATGGACTAATTCTCTGGTTTTATATGAGCATGTCCAGATGGTAACTTAATTTGCAGTAACTGTAATCATTGAATTTAAAGTAGTAGCATCAAATGAAATGAAATGAGCTTTTCGTCCTTGGTGATTCAGCAGAATGTTCATTTTAGGAGATGAACGTTCTATGCATGTGACAAATCTCGCACTGAAACAAACAGATATAATCTATTTTTAAGGTCACGGCCAAGCCAGCACATCAAATTGGTGTATGATACCCCTTGTTTGTGGGATAAGGGACTCCCTCTGCCCAACGATTTGACTGGTAAAATCTACGAAGGTATACATACCCTACCCCTTTTGAATTTGAACTTGTAATCTTTTAAGAAGAAACACATATTCTTAACCATTAGACCCCCAATCTACACAGAAGCAACACTATTACATCCCATGTCTAAATACTCTAACAACAGACTTAAAAGTCACTAACAGTCACAGGATACTGTCCAAGAAATCTAACAACAGACATAAAGTTGGCCAATTGTGAAGGCTGATCGACATGTGTAGCTACGTACCATAACTCTTACAGTGTACACAGAATCTAATACTGCAGCCAAATCCAGACCATTGCCCAAGAAATCGAATTGAAAACCTCACACTAGTTAATAGTAAGGGAAGATGGAGAAGTTTATCTACTTACCATAACTCTCACACCACTTATTTTTAATAATAAGTGGTAGTCTCTATGAACAGTTTCTTCATAAAGTCTATACTTGCAAAGTAAAAATGTGGGTTTATCAAACCCGACAAGGACAATATAAGAAACATCAGTTCATTGGCTTTAACTGTGTGATGTGTTAGAAAATTTTCTACTGCTCCTAAACTAATATTGTGGCACATGGCATTTCTACAGCAAGAATTGATAATGAATTCACTTAGGATTTCTTTCATTATAAGAAATCTTTATGTGAAAACAAGAATTCATGGCCATTAAAATTACTGAAAAATCCTAACTCTTCATGGCCATTAAAATTATGGAAAATTCTAACTCTACAATTTTTTTTTTCTTGTTTTTATATGAATTAAAGGAATAGATAAAATTTCTTGTTAATCTCCCGCTATTTTGATTTTGATTTTTATGAATAATTTATATAAACCATGTTGTTGGATTTATTTGTTTTTATATAAGTTTGGAAAATACTTGATATATAAGGTTGAGATATGTCTAGTTACACATAACTTGGATTTAAGGAAAAATCCATACTTCTGGTTTTATTATCCATAATAATAAACCTTTCAAACACTCCTCTGATTAGTTTTAAGAACCTGTTTACTCGTTTACTCTATATTTTCATGGGATGACAAGATATGACAATTTAACCACATATCTTTTCCGATGTATTTAAAATAAATCCATACTTTTAGTTGTGAAGTGGAGAGAGATTTAAAGTAATTGTAACAAGAAAAAGTTTATTATGAATGATAAAACTAGAAGTATGGATTTCTATTTAATTATGTTGGAAAGTGTATGTGCATAGTTAGACACGAGAGATGTTCTTCCAATAGACGATATAGACAATAGACGATATAGACATTGTTGCAAGTGACATGAATTTCAAGTAAATACTTTACTTTGTAAATTTTTTTTTTTTAGTGTGTAGGATTTATGGATTCTTGAAAAATGCTTACTTTAAGTGGGGAAAAAATGATATATTATATGTTATGTTATGGAGTTGATGCTCAACTACTTTAGCTATGAAATTTAATATTCTTTTTTATTAAAAAAATTACTCTAAGTATGAAAATCAATATTTATATTTTCTTAAAGTGCATGATCCTCTTTTACTACAAAATTCCTATTTATAGACAAAAAAAAAGTGTCTTATTTCCCTAAAGTGCATGATCCTCTTCTACTTTAAAACTACTATCCATAAAGCAAAAATGAGTCATGTTTTCCCCTTAAATCTAACCATGTTGGTTTTGTAAAAAAAAGAATATTACGCAATAAACTATGCATGGCTGAAAAATGAAGATAATCTAAATTAACAAAATATATCAACAATGTACAATTCTAGCTTGCTATGACATTATGTCATAGATAGAAGGAAAGAGACACTCATTACTACCCATATACATTCAAGAGAAGTGGATTCATTGGACATAAGGTATAAGTCTATTACTTTGACTATGATGATGTGGAACTAGGACCCATTTATTGGGAGTTTACATGTTAAGATTTGGCAATGGAGAGGACAGTTCAGTACCACTAAGAGGACACACATGGTTTAGATATATGTAGGGATGAAAACATAAGAGCCTCTTCTTTTAGTAGAGGTTACAGAGTGTACCTCGTCATCAAATAATGATGATTACTCTATCCCAAGGATTGAAGAGAGATATGTTGGATTACTGAGAGGGGATAGCGTAATTATAATCCTTTTTTTTTAAATGTTATATCAATGTAGAATTATTATCCAATAATGAGTAGTAAGAAATAAACAATCACACACATACACAGTACACTAGTATTTTACGTGGAAACCCAAATCGGGATAAAACCACAA
>JASDQU010882664.1:2975-23887 GCA_032191745.1 Picea mariana
TTGCCAAAACACACATTGAGACATTTTCAAAAAAATGACTAAGTAACGAGAAAGAGAGAGTAGAGGGGAAAAAGCAACAGGAATTTGGTCAAGTATAGAAGAGGGTAAATAAGGTGCAATATATTCAAATCTGCAATAGATATTCCATTTCCTAGCAAGATATTTTTTGTATGTTGTTGGAGAAGTTGTATACATATTGCATATAATTGGAAAGAAATCTGAAGGTAGCGGGCATAGGAAATAGCAACTAGAAATTTGAAACTTCTTAAGCCCGTGAACTCTATGATCCGTGAAAGAGATGTCAAGAAATGGTCAAGTGTGGAAAGCAGTCGGACGAGCTTCAAAATAAGGTGATGGGTTCCTGAGGAGATGTAAGGGCCCGAGTGTCAAATTGTATATATCAGAACATTTCAGTGCAAAATGTGTAAGATGGAAGAGGGGATGATGTGGGAGTCCAGAAGTAAATATGCATACCACATAAGCTAGAGTGTTGTTTGAAGGTCACAGAGCAATGGAAAGTGAAATTTAGACAAAGGGGAAGCGCTCGGTCGAAACGCGTGAATCCGCCAACCTACGCAACAAGACATTTTCTAAAAAAACGACTAAGTAACCGGAAAGAGAAACTACACAGGATAAAAGAGTGGGAAAATAGAAAGGTGGAGGGAAATTTTCGTAAGCGAGAATTGGTTTCAAGCAAGCCCCATTGTTGCAAAACCATGATTTTCTAGTAATTGTCAGCAAATGCTTTGTTGAAGATTAGATTTTATTGCAACTTGTGGGAGTAAGTGTCTTCTTGATGCATTCTTCCATGACTGTAACATATTAACTTAAGTATTAAACTTCTTGCAATATGGGTTGTTAGCATTAAAGCTTAATAATTGCATGTCTAGAAACAAGAATGACGATCTTGCGACAACATTGTGATTTTGTATTGCTATGTTCTATCTGTGTTACGAATAGAATTGAACGTTGGTTTGAAACTGTCTGAAATTCATTTTTTGTTTCCATAAAATCTTGATGGATCGACACAGTGCATTGTCATATAATTGTTAAATGCTCCATTTTATAAAAAATTACTTAAGTAAATACAATATCGAAGAACCACAAGACTATCGAACCATGCCAATGAGAAGAGGTGTTAAATCCAAAAAAGAAGCAACAAACAAGATTCCAAGGCAAATTTCTTAATAGTAAATCCATTAAAAAAAATAATATTGAGAACTGTATATCTATCCTTAGAAATTGGACCGAGTTCTTTGGGCCAAAACATTGAACATATTTTCCATAGACATGGGCACAGGATCTGCAACATGCAGGAGCCATCGAGACACTCTTCAACATGCATACAAAACTAATTACCATGCTTTTTTTAAGGAAATCCTTGCAATTTTCTCCTCGGTGGATCAATGTTTGGAGTCTCATTCTCAATATTTTGCAGAAGACCTGAGCCAAAAAAGAAATAGGAAAGTGGGTCCGTAGTGGAATAAATCCTTGGCTTGAAGCAGATGAACAACAATCCTGTGGTAAAATTCATAGTTATCACAAGCTTCCTGTGAGGAAGAAGACATAAAAAGTTGCAAGGAAAACAGAATAGGCCGAAACTGAATGTTAGGACACACCAAGAAACCTCCTCCTCACAGTTGAAAAATTTAGGGACACAGGTTGCACGTGCAATTCTATAGGCCCAAATTAGTCCATTCTAGGTAGAATGAGATGACTGGTAGGAATATGCCTTGCACCAGTGGGAGTTCTAGTCCTCATTCCCTAACATGTTAATTGTATATCCAGAGAACAGAGTAGTGGTCCCACAATTGAATAGTTTTGTGGCTTGAAATATATCTTTGGGTGCATCAACATATCATTTCATTACAGTGAAATACTGCTACTCAGAATAGACTAATTTGGACCTCTGGAATTCCTACTTTCGAGCTGCAAAGCGACTATTGCGTTAAACGTTGGTTTATTTTATGAAATCCCTTCTTTTGGTGTTATCAGGACCTTCATCGTCGAGTGGGGAAGTGCCACCCATTATGGTTGATTTCAATTTGGGCACAGGAATGGGAATAGTCTCTGCATTGCCATCAGCCATTGTTGTATCATCGTCCATCAGATCATATTCTTTCGGCATGAATACCATCGCATCAACCTCTTTGCCAACCATCAATGCAAGTGGGAAGGTTGTCTAAGTAGGCAGGGTTGCCCTAGAATTCTTTGGCTTGAAATATATTTCTCGGTGCACCAAGGGACCATATCCTTTTTTGCTCCTGTGCAGAGGGAGATGAGTAGTAAGAATATGCCCTAGAATACTGGAACCTTTGGCCATCATGCCTGAAGGTGTTTACTGTATTTGGACAGAACTATTGTGGAACTGCTGCCATAAGTTAACGAGAATTTCCGTTTTCTCTAGATGATGTTTGAAATGAAAATTGGGGAGGGATAATATAACCCTCCACAAATATTGGTTCAATGCATATCAATGGAAGATCTCCTCGATCCTTTCGTTGATCAATGAAAATCTCCAGGGTTCATGCGTAATGAGTTGTTACCATTAAAGATTACTAATTGCATATTTAGAAAAAACTGTGAAGGTGGCGGTGATGGTGAAGAGCGATTAAGAATTAGAGATTTCGTAAAGGCTCCAACCAGCCGACGCAAAAAAGATATTGCATCATGTTTGAAATGAATACTTGGAAAGGATAACACTCTTCTCCACAAATATTGATTTAATTCATATTAATGACAAATCTTCTCTGGCCTTCCGTACATTAATGAAAATCTTAACGGTTCCTTCTCGATGAACTACTAGAATTAAATATTTATAATTTCATATCTATAAAGAAGTACGAAGGTAGCGTGGATGGTGAAGAGCGACTAAGCATTGTACACTTTTTCCACCCACCAACCCGTGAAATAGATTCCAAGAAATTCCCAAGAATGGAAAGCGATCGGGAGGGTTTCAAAAATAGGGTCACAAGATATACCTAGGAGACGTGAGGGGCCAATGGTCAAATTGTATTTCACAATGATAGATCTCGCCCATCAATTTGTATATCGTGGAATTTCGGGTGTTGTTTGTATGTAGAAGAACAGTGGAAGCGCAATGTTGAGCAAGCTTGGCCAGGAACTGGTGATGGTAATAGTGGTCAAGTATGCAATGGACAAGAGGTTGGTCGGACTCGTGATATAAAAAAATTAGACATACTCAAAATAGGAAATATTGACAGGCTTGAGAACAGGGCCACAAGATCTACTCAGGAATCGTGAGGGTCCAATGGTCAAATTGTATCTACCCCAATTGTTGAATGCAAAATTCATAACACGGAACATGAGACAATGACGGATTTCAAGGGTCAATTTGTATATTGCAAAACTTTGGGTGTTGTATATAAAAGCATGAGACATTTGGAAAAAGGACCAAGTAAACAAAAAGTGAAAGAAAACAAGATAAAGGGGAATTTGTTTTCTAATTTGTAGATCGCAGAAGTCTGGGTGTTGTTTGCAAGCGGCGGAACAATGGAAACACAATGTTGAACGCGCCTATCTGGGAACCCGCGATTCAAAAAATTTATTCAATATGAAATGAGGAAGGGGTCAGATAGGCTGGTGATATAAAAGTAAGTGGAAATATGAACACGTGAATCCTCCAACTTCCGCACCTAGACATTTTCCAAAAAATGAGTAAGTAACCAGAAAGGGAAAGTAGAGGGAAAAAAAGAAAGGGGGGTTGAATCAGTTGTTACTGTGCTTAAACAATTATTCCCTTTTTAAACTCTTTACAGAATACTCAATGACAATCAAAATAATGTAGTGAAGCAAGCAGTAGAATATTCAACATCAATCGCACACATGAAATATACAGAGACATATATTTCATGAGGAAACACATAAAGGGAAAAACCTCTTCTTCTTGATATGATAAGTAATCTTTATATTCTTTACATTATCATTCTTATGAGCACCAACTCATTGTGAGGCTACCACCTCTGTTTTGCAAGTTGCAATTTGCTGAGAGTACCAAATCTCTAATTTCTCTAGCACCCACTAGAAGGAAGAACCAACTCCATGGTTTCTCTAGCACCAACTTCTTGAGTGCTCCAGCACCAACTGGATGGAAGCACCAAGTTCCAATCACACAGGCACCAACATGTATAATAGAGAAAAATAGTTCTCCCTTGCACCACCTTGCCACCCTGGTTTTTCTGGAAGCAACTAGATGGAAGCTAAAACTCCATGTGTTCAAGCACCCACTTGAAACTCTATGGACACCAATCCTCCCAATCACCTCCCTACCTCCCTGAATATAAATCTTTGATTCTTACAACTTTATCATAGTGATGTAGCATTTATCTATGGCTTACTAGTCTCATCATTTTTATGTTGCACTTCTTTGCTCTGCCTACATCAATTTATTCTTGCTCGCATCTCCTTTATCTTTATGTTCTTCTGCTGTGTCTCTGAATGCACATCTCAACATTCTCTTCTTCTCTCAGATAATAATTTCTACTCTCTCTCTTTCTTCTGCACTTTATGCACTGTGTCTTATTTCCATTCAATGTGCTACTCCTTTTTTGTGTGTTTCATCTCTTGCACACAACATTCTTCTACCCACATGAATAATTCTCAATAGAAGCCCCCATCTCTTTTATGCTCTACACACCATGACCATTCTATGTGCTATCCCTGTGCATGCTCCTCGCTGTGCCATTGTTCTCCACTTCGGGTTATTCACTGTGTCTCTGCTTTCCCACCGTATCGCTCACCGGAGAATCAACTCCCTCTTCTCTATTCTCTCGATTCTCTATACTACGATTCAATGCATTTGCTGCCACGTGTCCTCCTCGACGATGGATGATATGTGCTGCTTTCGGGAATTTTTAGGCCCGTTTCACCTTGAATTTAAAGGTCGTGCACATTCTTCTGGATCCAACGGTTGCTATTCCTTCGCGCTCTGATCCGATGGATAAGGTATAATATCCTCCTCTCCGTGATCCTCCTATCTAGACTCTGATCTGACAGCCTATATCATTCACATTACTCGATCCAACGATCACTAATGCTCCTCCTCCTGAGCTTATGATTTCTTCTGACTTAGAAGATTTTCTAAGTATTCAAAGGTTTCAGCCTTCAAACCTTCTCATGTGGTTCTTGTCTTCACTGTTATTCTTTTCCATCGTTGTTGTTGTTCTTCATTGCTTTCCTTTTTTCCATCGCTTTCGGCCTCTGAACCTTCTCATGTAGGTCTTGTATTCGTTGTTCTTGTTTTCCATCACTGCTGTTGTTATTCCTTACTTTCATGTTTTTCATCGTTTTTCTTTCCATCAATGAAAAGCACACTCCAACTGTAAACATGCCAACAATATCCCCCTTTGGCATTGATGGCAACCTGCAAAGGCTGCGCTAGTCAGCTTGTACCTCCAACTGTAGCATCCAGACCACTCCTTTTCTCCCCCTTTGACATCAATGTCAAAGAAAACATGCTCCCCCTGAGTTGTTGTAGTATTTTTTGGAGGTATCAAATATTCAACAAATACATACTCCCCCTGATAGGACAAAATCTCTTAGGTTGATAATGGGGTCACGCCCAACTTCTAGCATAAATACTCAAACTAAAATTTTGCAAGCGGTTTAGTAAAGATATCATCAATATGATCTTTGGATGGAATATAATGCAAAGAAACAACAGTGCTGGTCACTTATTCCCTCAAGAAGTGATACTTGATGGGTATATGCTTGGTCTTGGAGTGAAATACAATATTCTTTGACACACTGATTGCACTAGTATTATCATAATGAATTGGGATCGGTGTTGTATATTTTACCTCCAGGTCTGCAAGTGTTTGAATCATCCATAATACTTGGGCACAACAAGTGGCAGCTGCAATGTACTCATCTTTTGTAGTCGATAAGGAAATGGAACCTTGCTTCTTTATCAACCATGATACAAGAGAATCTCCTAAGAAGAATGCATCTCCACTCATGCTTTTCCTTTCATCCACACAATTAGCCAAATCAGCATTTGAATAGACTAATAGTTGAAAATTATGATTCCTAGGATACCATAGGGCACAATCCATAGTTCCTTTCAAGTATCTGAATATTATTTTGACAGCTAACAAATGATTATTTTTAGGTGCAGCCTGAAACCTTCCTACCATTCCAACAACATGCATTATGTCTGGATGGGATGTTGTGATGTACAATAGGCTGCCTATCATAGATCTATATGAACTCTGATCAACATCAGGTGAGTCATCATCCTTTCTTAACTTGCATCCAATGATAATAGGCGTGCTCATAGGTGTGGAATCTTCCATATGAAACCTTTTCAATATTTCTCTTAGATATTTCTCTTGACAAAGAAATAATCCTTCAGACCTCTGAGTAATTTGCAGACTAAGAAAAAATGACAGTTCCCCTATCATAGACATTTCAAATTCAGACTGCATGGTAGAAGCAAACCATTATATCAATGATGCATTATTGATTCTGAATATGATGTCATCTACATAGACCAACACAATGAGAAAACCATTTAACTCTATTTTGATATATAGATTTTTGTCAATTGTTACTCTCTTGAACCCTTTGTCTTGAAGATACTTATCCAGTCTATAATACCAGGCACGAGGATCTTGTTTCAACCCATATAGGGATTTCTTTAGTTTGTAGACAAAGTCAGGGTTATCTGATAGTTGGAAACCTTCTGGTTGTTCCATATAAACTTCTTCTTTTAGATCTCCATTTAGAAAAGATGACTTGACATCCATTTGATAGACTTTAAACTATTTGTGACAAGCATAGGCAAGAAACATTCTAATAGCTTCTAATCTTTCTACAGGCGCAAATGTTTAATCAAAATCCAGTCCTTCTATTTGAGCATATCCTTTGCAAACCAATCTAGCCTTATTTCTTACAATATTTCCTTGCTCATTCATCTTATTTTTGCAGACCCATTTTGATCCTATTACATTTTTATTTGTTGGCCTAGGAACGAGTTCTCAAGTGTCATTCTTTTCAATCTAGTCCAGTTCCTCATTCATTGATTTTAACCAATTTACATATTTACTGGCTTCATTAAATTTCTTGGGTTCCACCATGGATATGAAGGATATATGTGATTGCTCGGTGTCTTTGATTATCCTTCTCTTGGTTTGTACACCTTTTTCTTTCTCACCAATTATCTGACTTTTAGGATGATTATTTTGAGTAATTATGGAGAAAGGATTTGATATTGTCTGCTGATTTGAGTCTGCCTGAGTATTTGCATCTTCATATGAATTAAAGTCTTCTTGTTATTATTCTTGGACCTATTCAGCTTCAATTTCAACTATATCCTCTGTTGTTGATTTAGTATTTCTCACCTCTCTTATTGGGACTCCTTCATCAACCTTTATGTCAATACAATCAACCAATTTATGTAGTCGCTTATCTTAACATATGTATCCTTTGTTGTTTGTAGCATACCCTAAGAAGATGCCTTCATCATCCCTGTCATCATACTTGCCAAGGTTTTCATTATTATTCTTTATGTAGCACTTACTCCCAAAGACTTTGAAGTGTTTGATTGTGGCAGGTCTTCCATGCCACAATTCATAAGGTGTCTTTTCACTCTGGGGTCTGAGATGAGATTTGTTAAGAATATGGATTGTTGTGTGTATTTCTTCTACCCAATAGGTTTGACCAATGTTCTTCTCATTCATCATTGACTTGGACATTTGCTTAACTGTTTTGTTTTGCCTCTCAACTACTCCATTTTGTTGTGGAGTTTATGGGATTGTGTACTCTCTCTTGATCTCATGTTTATCACAGAATTCCCTGAAATTACTTGACATAAATTATCCTCCTTTATCTGATCTTACTACCTTTAACCTCTTGCATGGTTGATTCTTAGTTAAAGCCTTAAATATTTTAAAATTCTCAAATTCTTCGGCCTTTTCTTTGGGAAAAGAAACCCAAGTAAGTATGGAGTAATCATCAATTATCAACATAAAGTAGTTTTCCTTCCCTGTGCCTTCCTATCTTGATGGTCCACATAAATCCATACGAACTAATTGGAGTGGTTTCTTTGTTGAAGTAGATATATTGGATTTAAACTATGTTCTGGTTAGCTTTCCTACTTGGTAGGGTTTACACACAGAGTCTTGTGGCTTTGATATTCTTGGAAGATCTCTTACTGACTCAAGATTTTTGAGCTTTATTAAGTGGTCAAAATTTATATGTCCAAGTCTCCTATGCCATAACCATCTTTCATCAAGTTTTCTTAGATGACACTCTTCTCTATCTTCTTTCATCACACATACATTATTTTGTTTCCTAATGCCTTTAGCCACCACTTGTCCCTTGTTTATAGACTTTATCTTACAATCCTTGGAAGTGAACACCACTTCACATCCTTTGTCACACATTTGACTTACTCTGAGCAAATTATGTTTCAGCTCATCTGCAAGAAGAACATCCTGCACTTTTCCTTTACCATTACTCAAAATCAACATCCCTTTACCATGGATTTTACCTGGTTCATCATTTCCAAAGGTTACATTTCCTGTTTTTCTTTTACTTATATACATAAACTTATCCTTATCTCTAGTCATGTGTGTTGGTTTTCATTCATATGAGATATGAGAGATATTCAATGTATTATTACAATAATGAGTGTTCCATATATAGGGAACATAAGGTGACCATCCATGAAAATGTGTGTCCCTTGAATAATCAAATAACTATTTATTATTATCATTTACTTATTAATTATTATCTTTAGAGAATGTCTTCCCGATGTTGTCCAAACATCAACACTCCCTCTCAATGAGGGAGACATTCTGCAACATGCCAATCTTGTATTTGAAATATACAAACTTCACCCTAGACTCATGACACTTGTCTGTCAGTCTTGGGAGACATCTCTCTCCCACCTGAACCAAGGAGAAAGTCCTTCTCCATCTTTCCCTCTGATCCAATTAACTCTCTCTAAGATTAGGCTCATTTAGGGTCCACATGTAATATCATATAGCATTTTGTGTCTTTATCAGTCCTTGTCAAGTCACCATGACTAGGACAAAGAACACACCAGGATCTTTCACCCCATGCACACACTTATGAGTGAATGTCATCTTGATGCTAAATGACACATGGAAATCACTTCAAGCACATCGAGTCCATATTATTCCTTGTCATGATCAAGGAAGGACAATGTTTGGGCTCATTTACCACAAGTGAACCTTTGTGATAAATGTATCCTATCTCCCTTGGTTTGCAGCCCAATCTAGGAGAAGTTCTACCCGATGCTAAAACATCAACACTCCCTCTTAGCTAGGGAGGTATCTTTAGTAGTACACAACTATTGTCCAGAGACATGCAGTCACCGCTGGTGGTACAAAACCACCATAGTAGCAAAATATTTATCACTCATGGCACTCCCATGTGGACTTCTAGAGGCTACTCCCTTTAGGAACACTTAGGGTCAACTCTCAATAGTGTGAGACATCAAGGGTCAACTCCCTTAACATGTGCTCATGTTTTTTGAACATGGGACGATGGCATATAAGCCCAAGTTCACTTCTTCCTTCTTGAATAAGTGTTCCACTTATCCATTCTTGGATAAGTGTCCTCACAGATCAACTCAACTCAATTCACAGAGGAGTATGATCTGGAGAAAGTTTGTCACACATGGCATTCCATGTGGACTTCTAGAGGCTACACCCTCTAGAAACACTAGGGTCAACTCCCATAGTTTCTGACGTCAAGGGTCAACTCCCTTGACATGTCCTCATGTGCACTCCACATGGGACGTTGGGTTACAAGCCCAAATGCACTTATTCCTTCTCAAATAAGTATTCCACTTATCCCTTCTCGGATAAGTGTCCTCACAAATAAATTTAACTCAATTGACAGAGGAGTATGATCTGGAGAAAGTTTGTCACACATGGCACTCCATGTGGACTTCTAGAGGCTACACCCTCTAGAAACACTAGGGTCAACTCCCATAGTGTATGACATCAAGGGTCAACTCCCTTGACATGTCCTCATGTGATCTCCACATGGGACGTTGGTTTATAAGCCCAACCACACTTATCCCTTCTTGGATAAGTGTCATCACAGATCAAATCAACACAGTCACAGAAGAGTACGATCTGGAGAATGTCTCAAGAAGCTACAAACATCAACACTCCCTCTCAACGAGGGAGGCATTCTCTTCCACGCCAAGTCTGTCACGAAAGTACTTAAACTTCATCCTAGTTTGGTAAGAACATCAACAACTTGCTCATCTGTAGAAAGGTACTGCACCAATACTTCCTTCCTCTGTACAATGTCTCAGATGAAATGGTACTTGATCTCAATGTGGTTCAATTTGTCATGAAACACTGTATTATCAGAGATCTTCACACAACTTTGGTTACCATAATGAATAATGGTGGAATCCAACACATGTTTGAATAAATTTGCAATGAGATTGTGAAGACACACTTCTTCATGGATTGTCATACTTAATGCAATGTACTCTTCTTCTGTTGTGCTCAATGGCACAAAAGTTCATTTTCTGCTACACCAGGAAACCATGGAAGATACCAAAGTGAAGCAACACCTGAAGGTGCTCTTCCTTTCCACTGCGCTCCCTTCCCAATCAGAGTTAATATATTCTTGCCATATCATATCAATACTAGAATTATATCTCAGACCATGTCGAACTGTGCCTCACAAGTATTTCAACACATGCTTTGCAACAATCTAGTGTGTCTATCTCAACTGACTTATAAATTGGCTAAGTGCACTCATTGCATAGCAATTATTTGGTTTGGTGTTAACTAGATACATCAGTTATCCAACCAGCTATCTATACAGAGTCCGATCAATTTCGTAATAATCAGAAGAAGACACACTTAGTTTCTTCAGATTCATCATCATTGGTGTAGTCATGGGTTTCAAGTTCAGTATCTGAAACTTCTTGAATATCTCAACTGTGTACTTCCCCTGACTCAGGAAGATATCATCAGTTTTGTGCCACACCTCTAGTCCCAAGAAGTAGTGCATCATACCAAGGTCCTTCACCTCGAACTCAGAGACCAATGCATACTTGCATTCAATAATAAGGCTCTTTGTACCAGTGATGAATAAATCATCAACGTAGAGGACCAAAATGAGGGACTCACCATTAAAAATATTGTAGTACATGATGGGATCGACAACACTTTTGCTGAAGCCCAAAAATCATCAGGAGTCCATCAATCCTTGCATACCAAGATCAAGGTGGTTGCTTGAGTCCATACAAGGCCTTCTACAACCTGCATATATGAGACTCCTTCTCATATATCACGAAACCATATGGCTACTCGATGTATGTTTCATCCTCAATCTCTCCATTAAGAAATGTTGTCTTTACATCCATATGATGTATTTTCCAACCCATGGATGCTTTGAGGGAAATAATTTTCTGGATAGAAGTGTATCTAGCAACAGGAGAAAATGTCTCCTCATAATCTATTCCCTCTGCCTCAGAGAATCCTCTAGCAAAAAATCTCGTTTTGTGCCTCTCGATGTTCCCGCCAACTGTATGTTTGATATTGTAGATCCATTTGGAAGTCACTCATTCTCTGAACAATATCCCACACATCATTCTTCATGATGGACTAATACTCCTCCATCATGATATCTCCATACTCGATGACTAGTTGCCTCCTCATAACAGGAAGGCTCAAAATGAATGATGTGGCTCATAGCTACGACATAGCATGAATATCTCTAAGGTCTCTTGCTTACTTGGAAGGTACCATGAGGAGTTGCATGTCCTTCTGCCTTCTATAGAGTCTACGAGCCCATGTAGGTCTCTTCCGACCTACTACAATATCTCTAGGAACATCAAATGGAGATACAAGATCAACATGATCAATTGGATCAAGAGGCTCAATGTCTCCCTCTGAACCACTGGAGGGTGAGCAGGAGAAGGCACCATCTCTTCCTATCTCTCACTATCAATCCACCTAGGTATGTTCTCCATAAATAGAGATGAGGGCGTCAACTTTGGTTTACGTGAATGAACAAAAAAATCCTCCATTCCATGCCATGATCGCTTTAACAAAGAATCCAAAATAGAAGCACAACTTGCATGGATGTAGTAATAAAAATACTATGACTACCACAGAGAAAATATTCTCATAGATGCAATAATCACACAAATTTTTAAGCTTTCATTAATCACGCCAAACTCCAGTGAAGGTCGCTTTGGCAGATCGCATGCCTTTTCTTTAAAACAATCACATGTTGTCAATGAACAGATAGCCACACACAAGTCTATGCTCCATGAAGGTATCCAAGCTTCCATAGTCTTTGAACCCAAAAACCAGTGACCAATCCTTCACGGTTCATGCCTCTTTTGATTTTTTATTTTTTTTAACCCAATGCTCATTGGAATCTCCACGATGAAAAATTGTGTGAAATGGTGAACTGCATCCTATGTGCCAAATTATTGTTGGATGCAATTTTACAGTCACTGGAAAATTAGGCACACACGACTCTTCTTTCTGTCATGATCCTCCTCCATTTGCATAGTTGAATCTGCATGCATATGGTCTTCATTCTTACCTGCATATATAATATCAGTGGCAACAATGGCTAGGGAAACACAATTTCCAATTATTTAAGTGCCCCACAACTCCTTGCAAGGATTCCCATCAACATATCGTCTTTAACCAAGAAGACATCAACCTTGCAAGAAATCATTTTCACATGATGTATATCGCCACACATGGGATGTGCGAATAACGCAAAAAATGATTTCCTCATCTAATTGCAATGAGGATCTTCTGGTAGCTACATTTCTACATTTGCAATGAGGATCTTCTGAAGTTGCTTCCACAAAAAAAAATTGTAGTTTTGCGCCTCTTGCATCTTTGTCTAACCCTTTGAGTGGCTAGATCAGTCCACTCGAATGGTAGGACTTGGGTTATTTCCACTCGAAGTGGCCACAATAGTTAGGGCCCGAACTGAGCAAAAAAGACTTCGATAAACTTATTGTCTCCATTTTTCTTTCATAGATTTGCACAATTCTCTAAAAAACCTGCAAGTCCTACAAATCTACTGCTCTATCGATTGGCTGATGCGTGAGCTATAGACAACGATTTGGCGCATCGCTGCATGTTGCAGGATTGGTGGTTGCAAGATTATTCTTTGATGCTTTTGTCACGGTACAGACCCAGGTTCAATTAAAAAAGGAAGTTATCTTTGGCCCAAGACAACTGCCCAATCACGACAATGTCAACTTTCCACACAACAACAACAGTTTCAATGTTCAGAGACCCATAGAAAATGCGTTAACTCTAGCCCGAGATGGCTACTCATTGAGTGATCACTGTTTGGGTGCCTTCATACATCAGAAGTATCATATAAGTTTATTGATCGGGCCCAAGGCTGATTGTTTGAAACGTGGTGCTGCAGAACTTAGTGGCTTCGGGACTCACGTTTTTCCATAACGACCTTTTCGTTCAATGATAGTTTACATATGTTGTTGTAGTCTCATGCACAGGCCGCCACCTTTGTCAATAATTCCCACGTAAAAATTCAATCAAAGGTCAAATGCGTGGGCGCTAGCTAGATTTCCATGACTTTCTAGTCAACACAGGTCACAAAAGAAAATTTAGATCTGAGACTATGTCGCTATCTCTGGTTTTTCTAGGCTTTCCCATGAGGGAGTAAATCCCAGTCTAGCTCCGATACCATGTTGGTTTTCATTCATATAGGGAACATAAGGTGACCATATAGGGAACATAAGGTGACCATCCATGAAAGGGTGTGTCCCTTGAATAATCAAATAACTATTTATTATTATCTTTAGAGAATGCCTTCTAGATGTTGTCCAAACATCAACAATGTGCTTGGAACATCCACTGTCTATATACCAGGGGTCTTTTTGTTTTTGAGATGAAATTACYAGAACACATTTTTCACTGTCTTTCGTTTTCCATGTGCTGGCATTTCTAGCTAAAGGATTTATTTTTGAATCTACCTTGTACTTCTTTAAATGGAAGTTATCAGCTTTGTGGTCGAAGTTATGACAATTATAACATTCGAGCTCAATGTTCAATAGGTCAAAGTGATTGGTTCTAAGTTGTCTATTCATTGGCTACTTAGTTCTATGCTATGAAGATTGTCTATTTCTTGACCTCTTCAGTTGCATGTCTCTAAACTTAATTTGACAGTTTACAATCTTATGACCAAAATTAGAACAGTAAAAACAATAGACATGAAATAAATTTTGTTACTTGAAGGATGGCCTTCTTCTCGGCATTTGTTGCTCCATCTGTTGATCTCTTTGTTTTTTATCAACATCTTGTCTTTATTATCTTTAGGTGATAGAGTACACTCATGGTCTGATTGTCTGTTGACTTGGAACTTGATCATCTTTATTGGTTCTTTGCTCTCTGTCTCTTTGCTTCTTGAACCACTTACATAGCCTAAACCAGTCTTCAACAAATGAGATCTTTGTTTGTTAAGAATGTCATTTAGTTATGTTGAGGCTTTAATGCTTGGAATATTTTGGAGATACAATGTTTTAAACTTCTCCATCTCTTTTCTAGTTTTTACTACCTCTTCTTCCAAGGCTTCACATCTTGCCTTCTTTTCTGATAATTGTTGTTTCAGAATGTACTCTATATTATTTGCCTCTTCTAACTCCACTTTTAGCAGGGAAAAGTCTTCATCAGGTTTTTTACCATTCTTTTCAAGCTGCACCAGCAACTATTTTTGTGTTCTCTTCTTGAGTCTGAGTCTGTCAATATCCTCCAAAGCACTGATTAGTTCACCTTTCATATCAACCACAACTTCTTCATCATTAACATCACTTCCTGTGTTTTTATTATCATAATCCTCTTTGGCCATAAGCACAAAGTCATTAACATTATCTTCACAGGAAGAGTCACTATCTGTGTCTTCTGAAAAATCACCATTGTTTACACATAAAATTTTCTTTTTACAAAATCTCTTGGGTTTGTACTTCTTTTCACCTTCAGAATTCTAATCATGCTTCTTGTGTGGACACTGAGATGAAAATTGACCTATCTTTCCATAGTTAAAACAATTGAAGGGAAACTTTCCTTGATACTTGCCTGATCCTTTCTTTAGTCTTCTCACAAATTTTTCTTCAATTTCATTGGGCTCAGATTCCTCATCCTTATCTACTTTAAAAGATGTTTCTCTAGTGGTGGATTTATCTTTACCTATCCTCATTTCATATGCAGTCAACATTCCTAGAAGTTGATCAAAATCCAAATATTTTAGATCATTAAGTTCTTCTATAGCAGAGACCTTTGGGTTGAACCTATCTAGCAGAGATCTCAAAATTTTTTGAACTAAAGAGGCTTCCTCAATTTTTTCACCAAGAGCTTTCATTGCATTTACTAATTCTTCAACTCTAACAAAGTACTTTCCAATAGTTTCATCTTCTTTCATCTGTAGTTGTTCAAACTGTACTATGTAGGTTTGAATCTTGTCTTCCTTTACCTTCTCATTACCTTCATAACTGCTAATGAGTTTGTCCCACATGTGTTTGGCAGTTTCTAAGTGCATAAATTTTACAAATTTTTCTTCTACAAGTGCACTCAGAATAACATTCATAGCCTTAGAGTTGAAGCTGAATTCTAGCTTGTCATCCTTATTAGCTAGTAATAATGGCTTTACATAACTAGTCTCTACCACATCCCAAACATCTACACCTAAATCCATTATGTAGGTTCTCATCCTAACTTTCTAGAAGGAAAAGTTTGTTCCATTGAATAGAGGGGCCTTATTGGTTGAAGTTCCTTCATGACTTGACATGTTTAAGATTACTGATCTACCTTTAAATAAAAAGGAACCTGGATTTGATACCAATTGTTAGACAACTGATAGGGGGGTGAATCAGTTGTTACTGTGCTTAAACAATTATGCCATTTTTAAACTATTTACATAACACTCAATGACAATCACAATAATGTAGTGAAACAAGAAATAGAATATTCAACATCAATCACACACATGAAATATACAGAGACAAATATTTCCCGAGGAAACCCATAAAGGGAAAAAAATCTTCTTCTTGATATGATAAGTAATCTTTATATTATTTGCATTATCATTCTTATGACCACCAACTCATTGCGAGGCTATCACCTCTGTTTTGCAAGATGTAACTTGTTGAGAGCACCAACTCTCTAATTTCTCTAGAACCCACTAGAAAGAAGCACCAACTCCCTGGTTTCTCTAGCACCCACTAGAAGGAAGCACCAACTCCCTGAGTGCTCCAAAATCAACTAGATGGAAACACCAACTTTTAGTCACACAGGCACCAACATTTATAACAAAGAACAATAGTTCTCCCTTGCATCACTTTGCCACCCTGATTTTTTTGGCTACAACCAGATGGAAGCTACAACTCCCTCTGTTCAAGCACCCACTTGAAACTCTGAGGACACCAATCCTCCCAAGCACCTCCCTACCTCCCTAAATATAAATATTTTCTTCCTACAACTTTATCACAGTGATACAACATTTATCTATCACTTACCAGTCTCATCACTCTTCTGTTGCAATGCTCTGCTCTACCTGCATCAGTGTCTTTCTAATCGCATCTACTTCAGCTTTTTGTTCTTCTGCTCTGTCTCTGAATGCACACCTCAGCATTCTCTTCCTCTCTCATATAAGCATTTATTCTCTCTCTCTTTATTCCATGCTTTATGATCTGTGTCTTATTTCCATTCAATGTGCTACTCCTTTTCTGTGCGTTCTAGCTATTACACACAACATGCTTCTACCCACATGAATAATTCTCAACAGAAGCCCCCATCTCTTTTAATATTTGTGCGCGATGACCATTCTATGTGGTATCCCTATGCATGCTCTTCGCTATGCCAATGTTCTCCACTTCGGGGTATTCACTGCATCTCCACTTTCCCACTATATCGTTCACCGGAGAATGAACTCCCTCTTCTCTGTTATCCCAATTTGCGATACTGCGATTTAGCGCATCTGCTTCCACATGTCCTCCTCGATGATGGATGATCTGTGCTACTTTCAGGACTTTGTAGGCCTGTTTCACCTTGCATTTAAAGGTCATGCATGTTCTTCTGGATCCAACGGTTGCTAGTCCTTCATGCTCCGATCCAACGGTTGAGGTCTAATCTCCTCCTTTGCGCACTCCTCCTATCTGTAATTTGATCTGATGGCCTAGATCATTCACAGCGCTCGATCCAACAATCACTGTCGCTCCTCCTCTTGAGTTTATGCTTTCTTTCAACTTAGAATATTTTCTAAGTGTTCAAAGGTTTCGCCCTCTGAACCTTCTCTTGCGGGTCTCATCTTTGTTGTTATTATTTTCCATTGTTGTTGTTGTTCTTCCTTTCTTTCCTGTTTTCCATCACTTTCAGCCTCCGAACCTTCTCCTATGAGTCTCGTCTTCATTGTTATTCTTTTCCATCGCTGCTGCAATTCTTCCTTGCTTTCATGTTTTCCATCGTTGTTCTTTCCATCAATGAAAAGTGCACTCCAACTGTAAACATGCCGACATCCAGGAGATTAATTTTTCTAAGTTCATCGATCAAGGAAAAGTGCTAAAAATGAGATAAAGGGGAATTTGTTTGCTAATTTGTGGATCGTGGAAGTTCGAGTGCTATTTGTAGGTAGCGGAACAATGAAAACACAATGTTGAACCCACCTATCCGGGAACCCATGATCCAAAATTTTTGTTCAATATGAAACGGGGAATCGGTTAGTCGAGCTGGTGATATAAAAGTAAGTGGAAATATGAACACGTGAATCCTCCAACTTCCGCACCTAGACATTTTTTGAAAAACGAGTAAGTAACCAGAAAGGGAAAGTAGAGGGAAAAAAAGAAAGGGGATGGCGATTTTCAGAAGCGGGAATTAGTGTAAAAAATCCCCATTGATGTTCTTAATAGTAACTATGAAGTGCATTAAACATGTGAATAGGTTCTTCAATCAAGGAATATATTCAACGAGCCATGCTTATATTTTCCAGGATCTGCTTGTATAAGAGAAGCATAAAAAAGCTACAAGAAAATCAATTTTGGGATGTCTAAGTAAAGTTATTGTACTTTTATATTCACCACAAGTATAACAACGACGAATTTGAGTTTTAATGTCATCTCGTTGATATGATAGTTTCATTGGACTTCTCATAGTATATATTCTTTTATTTCAAATTATTCCAGGAGATTAATTTTGCTAAGTTCATCAATCATGGAAAAGTGCTAAAACAAGCCACATACCACATTTGTGTCACAGAGCTTATATTAAAGGGAAAATCATGTCCTCTATAGTCTTTAAGATCATAGAAAAACTGCGAAGATCCTGAATGTATTATTAATTTTCTAGAACGAAGCATACAACCAAGAACCAAGTAAACACCAAATGTATTGAAAGTTGAGGCAGAATGCAACGTATGAACATATAAGGCCTCAAGTAAGATCCCACAAGGTTCCATAGAGAAGTATGCATCGACCTTTGCATAAAACAATTCGATATATAAAAAAAAACACATCATGGCATTGGTTTTCTCTKACATCTAGTATATGTTCCCACGATAAAATAACTGGGGCCATGGGATATGAACAAAAGTCTGCCAAATACAAGACAACACAAATCCAATGGAGCTTCACCATTGTACGCTAGCTATAACCAGACCTCAAAATGTAGAACAAGAATTTTTTCGATTACTATTTTATCATTGAGCAAGATCACTATGGACATTTTCTTCTGATAGTGCCATGGTCTATCACTATCGGTTTTAACAATGCCAAATTGCCAATATTATTGGAAATTCTTGATGATTTTTCCCAGAGGAGCAAGCTATTTTGACGGTTCAAAGGATGGGACCGAGTTATTTATAGCTGGATACTTTTTATGGGKTTTTCTCTCATGCTTCCCATTTTTGGCATGAATAATCTAATGCGTGTGTACATCACCAACAACCACACCTGCCTGTATGAATTCCAATGCCCGAATTCCCCAATCTCTATAGCGAGATCTAAAAATMTCAAGCTCATGTTTCAATCCATMTTGAGTCCTTTTTTTTCAATTAGGGCATCAAGAAAATGTAGATACCATAGTATAAATGTATTGTTGGAAACCATTTTTTATTTGATTCGGGCACCCAAAAAAAATGCAGAAATCCTGCCATGGCTATATAGTTGGAAAACAATTGTCCAACTTGGACACCCAAAAAATGTGTAGACTCCTCCATCAAAGCCACAACCAACCACCTTTTTTATTTGCACACCGAAACAAATATGCAAAATTCTTACTGGGAGATGCAAAAAAACATCAAAATAACAACATCGATTACATTTGTAATTAGATTCTCCTTGTTGTTTCAAGTGCACAAGAACAGACAAAATCTCTGGAAAGATAATTTTACAGCTATAGATGTAAACTCTGAAGAAATCGAGTCTGGTGAATATTCATTTGGGTGTTGAAGAAAAATTACACACACATGAGATATTTCCGTTCCCTGCCAAAGCTTGATATGCTTCTTTTTTTTTTTCAGCCGATATGCAATATCGCATTGTCCTCATTTAAGGTAAATTTTCTATGTATCCGAAAGTCGCACAGCATGTAGACATTGTTTTTCTTTTTTTGTAGGTATGCTTCATATGACAATTTTACTAACCTAGGAAGCACATCTTGTAACAAAGGTTGTCAAATTGTACAATGCACGGTTTTGTTGCCCACGATTCGGATGGCAGCATTGAGTCAATATCTATATATGTATGGACATCTTTTACTGCATCGCAAACAATCAATCATATCATCACTTATAAAAGCAGAAGCATAAGCAAGAGAGTTTCATTTCGCACATACATTCTCAAAGGGGGTCGAGTACGCATGCGTTGCAACCGAAACACCTTCAACCTAGAAATGTGAGCATATAAGTTAATATATTGAACAATATAATATACAACTGCACATGAAAAAAAAAAAAACTGCAGAAATTTGGTGAAGGCTATTTGTATGAGCAAAGTGAGTTTGAAATTGTAGATGTATATGCACAACAGTTGTAGAGCTAGTTAGTTTCTTGAGATCTCGTACTATGTTTTCTCGCAATTCTGTTACAAATGTTGCTTGGGTTGTGCGAACGATCCTTTCTTTAACATCTCTTTTCTTTGTTATATTTTTGAAGAGCATAAGTGGAAAGTTCCCTTTATGCAATTGGTGTTCCATTGACGAAAACAAATTTGAATAGGTATCGAACAATTGCAGCTGCAACATGAAACAGTGCAATATTTGTGTAACTTAATTGAGATACATGGACATGCGAAAGAAAAGGACAAAACTAGATATGGAGAACGGTACCATTGCCTTGTCATCGTCTGACTCTCCATATTTTATATGGAGAATGTGCTTTGAGCCAAGTTTTCTCACGAGTGTGACAACTGTGCCAATGGTTCTGATTGGGTAAATTTCGTTGCTCTGTGCAAGTTGGTTGATAGTTGTGTCTGGGATGAAACGATATTCTGAACAAATAGCAAGAATTTTTTCCACAGTACTTGTTTCGTTGAGCGATATAATCCGATCACAATCACCACGGTCATATACTGTTTTGGGCAATATATTAAAATTTGTAATGGATATCCCATTACCTGGCAATATTTTTTCTGCACGTTTTTCGACAAGTTGTGTAGGAATAGTCAGTGTGACTCTCATGAGGGCCTCCTTGTCTATCATGTTAGCATGCATAATGGATCTAGTTTTGTTTTCCTTGTCCAAGTAGGTGCTATAGATGACCATTATGTCCCCAATGAACACTTGTCCAGTTTGGTGGTTGTTCAAGCCCTCTATTGATAGTATTTTGGGTGTTACAAGTTTAGACCTGGTGACAATTTTTGAACAGGAAAAGTAATGTGAATGGTAGTGTGTATTATTATTATTATT